>JANAVB010000599.1:15446949-15619449 GCA_029216955.1 Iris pallida
GCTGTTTTGCGGGCCCCATGGTCCGATTTAACGGGCGATTTTGTGCACGGCCCACCGAAAACTGAAACTGGATATACCGTTGGGTTCATATCGAAAAACTAGACCTATTGACATGTAGTTTGACGACTTTAGAGACCATAGACTTTGGCACATTTTTCGGTACAAAGTGGGTCCAACGGCGGACACCATTTTGGCCCAAAATTATCGTTTTGCCCCTGTGTCCAGAATTGGACTTAAGGACAGGTAATCCTAGCTAATTTGACTATTCTGAGAATGTTGGCAATGTCTGTTTCAGCTTTCGGAGACAGTTATGATGATTTGGACTTTACGGCTCACCAGTTGACTATATTTTGTGGGATCTGCGTGCAATCTCCAGGCAAGTATACCTTGCCTCCCTCTACAGTTTTATTTACATGCATTTCTTTTCAGTTTTCAGTCTTTGATTGTTTATAGACATGTACTTTTCGTGTTATATTCTGTAGAGTTGTTTTTATTGTTTATAGCCATGTTCATATTTTGGCCTTGTGTTTCACATTTAGAGTTTCTCGTCAGTACCTTGCTTGAGTCGTGTCATAGAACGAACACGTGTAGTGAACTGCCATAGCCTTGATTATCGTTGTACACAACCAGAGAGTCCATACTCGGGACAAGGGTTGTTCAGTGCACCAGAGAGTCTACACTCAGGACGAGGGTGTTTGTCGTGATCATTGGCACCAGAGAGTCCACACTCGGGACAAGGGTTGACCAATTACACCAGAGAGTCCACACACGGGACGAGGGTGTCTTGCCGTGAGCTAACCAGAGAGTCCATACTCGGGACGAGGGTTAGTGCTTAGTTCAAACCAGAGAGTCCACACTCGGGACGAGGGTTTGGTTCTTCCATTGATCTCGTGTATCGTTCATCCGAAAGTTCATTTACGCGTAGTTATTCTAGTGTTCGTGTTCGTATTCGTATTCGTGTTAGTGTTCGTGTTCGTGTTCGTGTTCGTGTTCGTATTCGTAGTCATTTGTCTTGTTCTTGTTCTTTCTTGTTTATTTCTTGCGCATGATAAAACTGCTAGATAGGCATGTATATTATGTATCTTGCTATGTCCTCTGAGGACCTGATGATCTCTTCAGTTTTAGCGATTGCATGGAGTTAGCTAGTGGTTCTGAATGACAGATGTGATGATACACTTGCGGGATTCAGGTATCGTTATCGTATTTATTATCCGCTCGTGCTTTCATACCTTATCATGAGATATCCTGTTTCTTGATTCAGTTTTAGACTCTTGTTATTTCCTTTAGAGTCTTATCGGACATTTATGCTAGTGGGCTGCAGACCACGACCCATAGTGTTCATTCTTATCTTATATTTCTTATTGTGGATTGAGATATAAATTTGGTTGCCATAATTTGGCAGTATACCATAGCCTTGACAGCGTTTACGTATTCGAGTCGGGCTGGAGTCCGTTCGATACGTAGCTAGCTTGCTCACGTTCTCGTGTCCGAAAAGTGGGTGCGGGTCGTGACACGAGACCAGTCGACTAGCTTGGTACCTCTCACCACGTCACGAGGAGAGGTCATGTGGGTATACCCAGACTTAGTGCCCGAAGTTACCCAGGCGGTGCCATCTCCAGCCAACAAAAAGAGGGGCATGAAGTCCAAATCCTGCCATACCATTTCAACCGAATCTGAGGAGGCAGCAGCCATTGTCACCCAATTTGGGGCACAAGTCCAGTCCACTCCGGGTAGTTCAGTCGAGGACCCTCAACCGACAACGACGCCTGCCACTGATATTCCGGGGCCATCTCAGCCTCCACGGTAGACAGGGCCAAGCCGAAGGAAACCTACTTCGACAGGCCGCTCCATAAAGATGCACCTCAAGGGCTGGAGAGACCTTACAACTTTGATATATTAGCACAACTGGCTAATACGCCGGCTAAGTTATCGTTATACCAGCTCCTAAGGGTCTCCAAGGATCTTCGTGTCGTATTGAGCGAAGCGCTCCAGAATGCTGACGCTTACTTAGCCCAGGTCAAACCTACAGGGGAAGACTCGTCGAAAGATCTCCAGGGCAGCAACTGTGCGGATGCAATGCCCAACATTGTATTCATCCCATATGACATGTTGATCAAGACCAACTTGTATGATCGCCCCTTGTACTACACTGGATACATAGGTGACATCAAGGTGGATCGGATGCACATCGACCCTGGTTCGTCGATAAGCATCATCCCGAAAAGCTTACTTCAAGTCCTTGACATCCCTATGCACCGGCTAGCGGCGACCAACACTGCCATTATCGGTCTCAACTCGGAAAGGAGCTACCCCTTAGGAAAGATCCGATTGAAATGTCAGATCGACGACCTGAGGATAGAGGTTACCTGCTACGTCATAGATACAGATACGTCCTACAATATCCTATTGGGGCGTCCGTAGATACACGACTACATGATCGTGCCATCCACACTCTACCAGTGCTTCAAGTATGTCAGTAAGCACGACTTCGTGAAGACGGAATTCACCGACATTGATCCTTTCAAAGGGGTTGAGTCTTATTACTCTTCGGAGGCTTGTCAATATGAAGAATCCAAGAAGCACATAATTGACGAACTGGAGGTCATCACAGGGCCAGAGGAACCCTTGCGAATTCATCTCCAGGCCCATAAACCGGGCAAAGCCGTACCCCTTGTCGCAACCTTTCATAAAGAGGTGCCCGGTTCTCTCGCCCCAACTGTGCAGTCGGAACCGATGGTCATCCGACTCCCAAAGTCCAGCCAGGAGCCAAAACCCGTCATAGGGCCGATGGTAATCCGATTGTCAAAATCCAATCAAAGGCGACCGAAAGATGCGAGGCCCTCTGGGGAGCCGATGGTGATCCGATTGCCAAGATCCAGTTAAAAGCAATCGGAAGACATGAAGTCCTCTGCCGAGACGATGGTTATCCGTCTTCCCAAGACGAGCCGGCAACCAAGTATTGATCCGAGACCCTCAGGCAAGCCAAAGCCACAAGTAGAACCCTTGGTGGTCAAGTTGTCCAAGACAGCCTTCCAACCTCTGGTCACGCAGGGGGTAGCGGAAGAGGAGACAGAACTCGCGAAGTATCTTGTTGCAAATATGGATAGTCCCTCTCCTAATGACGTAATCCATGTGGATTTTTTTTTATTTCATCAATAAGAGGCTTCCATTGAACTATCATGAGTGTAATAAACTTAATCTGATGTATACTGCAGGGCACGGTCGGGACATTAACCTGCACACATAGGTGACAACCGTCCATACCACAAACCGACTTGCTCCCATTAAAGGTGCCTACTTCCTAGTCCCAGGCAGAAGAGAAGGGGATCACACGATCATCTTTGGCCGAAAAGAAGGTCCTCAACCCTTCATGCCTCAAGAGTTTGATATCGAACCCGATACTGGAAGATTACCGCTCTACCTGTATAGTCCTCAAGCAAAGTACTTCATGCAAAAGCAGGGGTACAACATGGAGGCTACCCCAGGATTGAATTACGGTAACGGTCGACGATCGCCTCTATAGCTGTCAACTCCGTCTGGGAAACCTCGAGATTATTACGGCAAGTCCAAATGCGACCTCGGTTATGTTACACCAGCAACAATGCCCGAGAGCTCCGATAAGGAATACGAGTGGTCCGAATCACCTGCATACGATTTCGATGACAGCATTGGAGATATATTCAGGCAGGCATTATCTGTCAACATGGCATCCGCTGACATTGAAAAGGAAGACGAAGATCTACTCGAACCTCTTAAATTGGAGCCATGGGTCCAACAACTGGATGCACAATGGGGAGCGCTTTGAACTACGTGACCCTCCTACTGAAGATGAGGTCATGCAAGTTGACCTCGGTGATGAATCCTCTCCAAAGCCAATCTTCGTCAGTAAAAGCCTGACGGATGGCGAGCGGGAGTCGTTGTTGCAACTCGTCAGAGAATATATCGACATTTTTTCCTGGAGCTATGTAGATATGCCAGGGCTAAACCCCGATATCGCACTTCATAAGCTCAATATTCATCCGAACGCAAAACCAGTCAAACAACAATAACGGCGGTTCCGTCCAGACATCATGAACTCCATTAAAGCGGAAGTAAATAAGCTTATAGCTAGCAGTTTCATCCGCGAGGAGCAGCACCCAGACTGGATAGCTAATATAGTACCAGTTGTCAAGAAGAACGAAAAGATCCGAATATGCATCAACTTTTGCAATCTGAATGCGGCATGTCCTAAGGATGAATTCCTTCTTTCCATCACCGACATAATGATCAATAATACATGTGGCTTCAAGAACATGTCCTTTATGGATGGCTTTTCAGGATACAATCAAGTCAAAATGTCTCCTTACGATGAGAAGCATACGTCATTCCAAACGCCGATCGGTGTATATTGTTACACAGACATGTCTTTCGGCCTGAAGAACGCCGGTGCTACATATCAACGAGCTATGAGCATCATCTTCAGAGATCACTTGCGCAAGACGGTGGAGTGTTACGTTAACAACATCGCCGTCAAAAGCCACTCCAAGGATGATCACTTACACGATTTGAGGACAGCATTCGACCTTATGAGAGCACACAATCTGAAGATGAATCCCACCAAGTCCTTCCTGGGTGTGTCCAGCGGAAAGTTCTTGGGCTTTGTTATTACTTCGTGGGGCATTCACATAGACCCCGATAAGACAAAGGCAATCCTGGAGATGAGTCCACTGAAGAACCTCCGTGAACTCCGCGGCCTTCAGGGAAGATTAGCCTACATCAGGAGGTTCATATCTAACCTCTCAGGACGATGTCAACCCTTCGCACAACTCATGAAGAAAGGTGTCTCTTTCATATGGAATGAAGAATGTCAACGCGCCTTTGATGACATTAAGGAATACCTGTCGAATCCACCGGTTCTAGTAGCTCCGATGGCCGGAAAGCCTTTCATGCTCTATATACGGGCGATGAAACACTCCTTCGGTGCCTTGCTAGCACAGAACAATGTTGCGAGACACGAAAAAGCTATCTATTATCTCAGCCGAATGATGGTGGGGTCGGAGTATAGGTACACCGCCGTGAAGAAAGAATGCCTTGCCTTGGTGTTCGCCATTTAGAAAACACGACACTATTTGTCAGGGCAGATCATCCATGTTGTCTCGCGAGTTAATCCCCTCAGGGTTCTCATAACCAAGCCAGGCGCACTCAGTTCTCGTCTAGCCACATAGGCGATACTGTTATCCCCCTACGACATGGTCTTCGCTCCGCAGAAGGCTGTCAAAGGTCAAGCCTTGGCCGACTTTCTAGCAGCCCATCCAGGCTCAGAAATAGCCAGAATCTATGAAGAAATCCCAGACAAAGTCGTTAACTCAAACATGACTTCGCATGATGACATTTGGTGAATGTTCTTTGACGGTGCTTCAAGAACAGGGCCACAAGGTGATATCGTCACTGGAGTCGGGGTAGTATTAATTTTTTCCTCTGGGTTGGTAGTCAATCGGGCATATTCTCTCACATAACCATGTTCAAACAATGTAGCCGAATATAACACTTTGGTCATCGGGCTCCGACTCGCAAAAGAAGTGAAAGTCGAATACCTAGAAGCATATGGCAACTCGCAGTTGATTGTTAATCAAATCCGAGGCTCATACGAGGTTCGTAACGTGGACCTGATTCCTTATCATCATACATCAATTGCCATCATTGCAACCTTGGAGGGGTTCTTTATAGAGCATGTTCCTAGGCTCCAGAATATCAAAGTCGATGCCCTAGCAGGCATCACCGCTTCTTTGGCGGTTCCAAATTATGCTTATCATCTAGTCGACGTGATAGGCCATGAGTTGGTCTGTCCCAAAAACAATGTTCAACTAGATACGAATTACTCTGCCCAGATAACCAATGCTGTACAAGATTGGAGACTCCCGTTCATCGACTTTGCGGTCTACGCGGAATCCTGCCTGAGAATATGAAAGAAGCAACTTCAATCAGAAGGCGTTCTCTCAGGTTCTTTTATGACATAGAAACAAAAATGTTATATCGACGATCCTATGACGGGCTACTGTTAAGATGTCTGTCAAATGCAGAAGCCAAAGAAGTCTTACGCGAGGCTCACGATGGCGTTTATGGGGCTCACCAACCTGGACCAAAGTTGCAGGACCGTCTCCGTCGGATGGGCTACTACTGGCCTACGATGGTAGCAGACGCAGTCAACTATGCAAAGAAGTGTAAGGCTTGTCAGATCCACACAGATTTCATACATCTGCCATCCAAATTCTTGCACCCAATGGTGGCCTCTTGGCCATTTGAAGCATAGAAAATGGACGTCATTGGCCCAATCACCCCGCCGTCGTCCAAAGGGCACCGGTTTATACTTGCAATCACTGACTACTTCTCCAAGTGGACGGAAGCTATTCCGCTGGCAGAGGTAAAGACATCAAACGTGAATAGTTTCATAAAACATCACATTATTTATCGTTTTGGACTGCCACAGAGGATCATTCATGACAATGGTCCGCAGTTCGCAAGCCATGCCTTCTATCGATTCTGTGATAAGAATTAGATTCAGAATGTTGCTTCAACAGCATACAACCCATCAGATAATGGTCTGGCCGAAGCCTTTAACAAGACAATAATCAAGCTTCTCAAGAAGTTCGTGTCTTCTAAAAAGTGCGACTGGAATGAAAAGTTATGCGAATGCTTATGGGCGTACCGTACTACGAGTCGGACGGCTACAGGAAATATACCGTTCTTTCTGGTGTACGGGAGCGAGGCAGTTCTCCCATTGGAGATCCAGATCCCCTTACTTCGTGTGGCCCTTACTTACCTGTTAACATCGGACGATAACTACCGCTGACGGCTACAAGAATTGGAAGCTTTAGACGAGAAGCGCTTGCAAGCTCAACAAAGCATCGAGCTCTATCAAGCATGCATCTCTCGGACCTTCAATAAGAAAGTCAAGCAGAGGACATTCCATCGTCTTGGCCGTTCGCAGACCGATGGTCATGACTCACAAAATCGTCGGCAAATTCCAGCCCAAGTGGGAGGGTCCATTTATCATCAAGACCGTATTCTCCAACGGCGCATACCGACTCGCGAAGCAGAATGGAGACTTGCTCATGATGCCCATAAATGACAAATTCATGAAGAAATACTATGTCTAAGGACATACTGCTACTTCCTCAAACCACCAAATCTCTCAGACCATCGAGTTATGTACACCAAGTACCTTTGAACTCACACTCTATTTTACTCCGAGTAGATTCACATCGCATCTTCTTGAGTGGCGATTCATGTATGCTGATACCTCTGAACTCCCACTCTAACGCTTTATCATACAGGAGTCTGCCCAGCTTATCATTATCTCTGAGCAAACTTCCTATTCCTGATTATCGCGTGTCACGTCCATATTACCTCTGATACCGATAGTCTCGCAACTTAACACCTGTACCCAACTCGGGATAAAAGATATGGTGTTAAAACCATAAAACCTATCACGTCCATATTACCTCTGTTGGGTTTTATCTCAAAATCTATTACTCGCACCACTAGTGCGCAGAAGAGTAATAGGTCCACCAAAGATTATTCCTGATTATCATGTGTCACGTCCATATTACCTCTGATACCGATAGTCTCCCAACTTAACACCTGTATCCAACCCAGGATAAAAGACACGGTGTTAAGACCACAAAACCTATCATGTCTATATTACCTCTGTTGGGTTTTGTCACAAAATCTAATACACGCACCACCAGTGCACATAAGAGTAATAGGTCCAGCAAAAAATTTCCTGATTATCATGTATCAAGTCCATATTACCTCTGATACCGATAGTCTTCCGACTTAACACCTGTACCCAACCTGGGATAAAAGACATGGTGTTAAGACCACAAAACCTGTCACGTCTATATTACCTCTGTTAGGTTTCATTTCAAATCTATTACCCGCACCACCAGTGCGCAAAAGGGTAATAGGTCTACAGAAGTTATCCTAATATATTCCTCGCACCATCGGTGCACAAAAAAAGTAGTAGGTCCACAAAATATCATTCAAATCTATTTGCTCGCATTTCTAGATGCACAAAAGGGCAATAGGTCCACAAAAAGTCCCCCAGTGGGATGTCCTATATCAAACACAAATGATGTATTAGGCCCTCTAGTACAAGCACCACATATACCACAAGAAGAATGGAGCGAATGTATTCTGTTTATTGAAAATCAGTTACATTCACAGGACTACATCTCATGAGCAAATCAAAAAGTTCTTTATCACTTCATCTCGACAGGAAGTAAAGGATTACATTGATGTCCAAAAGAAGAGAAACACAAACTACAACTAAAGACAGACAGAAATACCAAGATAAAATACAGACATTTATTTTTTCGAAAACAGCATGGGAACCCACGGATCCTAGTTGTGTTGAGGCATATACCATTTCCTCAACCATTTCGTATACGAAGGATCTACTTGGTTAAGGTCCTCGGCGGGGACAGGAGGGTCAGAACTCCCAGTACTGCTACCCTCGGACTTGGGCTCCTCCTTCACAGCAACTTCAATCTTGGGAGTAATTCCCTCCCCGATAATCGCCAGCTCTTCTTTTACCTTAACTTTTGGTATCACCTCCTCCTTAACAAACGGAGACTCTTATTTGACAAGGGGAGGCATCATCTCCTCCTTCACAATGGTCTCAGCCTTCAGCGTAGATGCTACAAAAATTAAAGAAAAAAAGATGGTCATAAGAAAACAAAGTGGAAGGGCTCTTTTTTTAGTTATACGGCCCAGTCAGACAAAACCTATACAGTATGGTTATAAGGAGCATATGCGGTTTAAAATCAAGCAAGGCATATGTGGCCTAGTCAAGCATAGCCTATGCGGCCCACTTATGAGTGGTGCGTATACGGCTTAAAATAGGAGATGTATATGCGACCTAGTCAGACGGAGATTATGCGGCCTGGTTATGAAGAGATCACATGCGGCCCGATCGCCTATGCGGATCAGTTACGTGACATCCATGCGATTCAGTCATGTGAAACTTATGCAGCTCAGTTCATGCGATCCCATCACATAGAATGCATGTGGCCCAGTGAGACAGAGAGTACAACGACTATGCACAAAAGGCGTTACAACTAAAGTATAGCAGTGACATGTGAAAAAGCCCGCACATAAAGCATACGATATGGCCATTTGAGTTCAAAATGCTCGTCCGTCCACCATCCTTACCATGGATTGGAGGCTGTACGTCGGGGCGAATAGAGAATGGGTCTGTAGCTATCGACGGTACGGCAAGCCCCTTCCCTTTGTTAGCAGCGCCGGTCGACTTGGAAGCTTTGGAGGCCATGGCTAGAAAAGGCTGAAAAGAGAAGAAGACGAAAGAAAGCAATAGGAGTTCTCTCACTGCTGTACGGCCTAGATATTTATAGGCTACAAAGAAGTGGAAACGGATAGGCGCCGCTTTGGTTATTGTGCCATTAAAAGATAATGATGGCCTTTGGGATTCTATCCTTTATAGCCGATATAGTAACCAAAAAGACAGCACCAAATCAAGACATTAAATGCAGCAGTGACAGCTGGCAGTGACAGCTGGCAGTCTGGACAAGATCTCCTTGCGACACAAGATCTCCATGCGGTACAAAATCTCCCTGCGGCTCAAAATGTCCCTGTGGCACAATCTCCTAACTCGAAGACTCCCTACGGCTTGACAAATTTCTATGCTTCTTATTCAAAGTATTCCAAATTTGCAATTTGAAAACTTTGAAGGGGGTCTTGTAGAAGCATGGAAAATATGGGGTTCATGCGGATCACAACTGACCGCATGAGTACTTTAGGACAAATTGGTCCGCATAAAGAAGAGCCGCATGACAGACTCGACATGCCCCCTGCGGCCCATCTTCACTATCTTGCAACCAGACTGATTTGAGCCGCAGAAAGAATAGTTACTTATGCGGCTAAGCTGATCAACCCTTCGGATAAAGCTGACAAACTCTGTCAAAATTGACAAAACTGACAGCTCTGACAGCTCTGACACTCTGACAAAAAGAAGATAAGACGTGATCAGACACAATGTCATGTCACCAGACTGGACATAGTCATGTGGCTAGAAGGACTGCGACCCGAGCCGCATGAACCTTATACGGCTCAATCCATACACGCTTCATGCAGCCAAGGATGACTGTAACCTGAGCCGCATGAGCTTTATACGGCCCAAAATATAGAATCTATGCGGCTCAAGAAGTCCCCATGCTACATACAGACTAAAGGAGACTGCGACCTAAGCCACATGAGTCTTATGCAACCCAGCATGGCTGAACACTGAAAGACCTATGCGGCTCAAAATGACTCAAGCAGACTGATCCTATCCTGCGATAGGACACGCGGCAGGCTGACCAAGTCACAACCACCCAGATTTGCTGCAACAAAATCTCAACAAGTCACCAACTGGCGGTCAAAGAGCGGATCTTTGTGTGCTGTTGTAGCCACGTGGACACGTGGCCATGTATGCGGATCAAGATATATATTACTATAAATAGCATAGTACCACACCCATGCAAAAGACGGGCAACCTATGAAGGACAATTCCTTCAAGAGCAAGGATCGTGTTAGATAGTCTAAGGAGTAAGGCAGAGTTGCTACACTTTCCCGAGCCTCTATCATCACCCCCTAGAATCAAAACTAAATAATTGTACTTAGATTGTTTCCTAGGATTTTTTTCTAGGCTTTCTCTTGTACAAGCGAGTTTGCAATCAAGTTCAATTCCTCTGTAATTCTTGTTCTTGATATTTAATGACAAACACTTGCTGGGAAGACCCTTTCTGCATGAGCATAACATTGTACCATCTACTCTACACCAATGCTTCAAATATGTAGACGTCAATAGAGAGGTCCAAAAGAAAATAGCTGACCTAAATCCTTTCAGGGGCATTGAAGCATATTGTACTGATTCTCGGATGTACAAGAAAGAATTCATGAAGGTTGTATTACCGATGGATAGTGAGGAAGATCAGCAGGATACTTCAAAAGATGTTCTCATAATTCCCGTTAAAGGACGTACTACTCGTTCTTCTTCTTCTCAGGCATTGGCTATCCATCTTTTCTCTCGTAACAAACAGCTTCCTGCTGTAGAAAGGGAACAAGGAGAGCTCATCTCTTCTGAGCCTCTTGTTATCGACCTTCGTCGTAACAAACCTTCTCCTTTTCCTCCTCTGGCTATCAACCTTCCTAAGCCTTCTATTAAGGCCAAGAATCCTTCCTCTCCTCCTCTGGTTATCAACCTTACTAAGTATTCTATTAAGGCTAAGAATCCTATTGTAAATGATGATGTACAAATTAACAAAGTAGTATCTCCTTTATAGTATACTGATATTTTTTATTATACTCGATATTATTTAGAAATGCTAGATAACTTCGAACAACTTATCATAGGAACAGTTCAACCCCTCCAAGACGAAGTATTGCTCGAACCAATGCAGGACTCCTTCTTCTTAGTTCCTTCCAGGAAGAAAGATGAACTTCCAATACTTTTTAGTAAAGGAACAGAACAGAAGATCATGCCCGATAGTGAAAAAAAAAATTATGATAATGGGAGACGTCAACTACGTCGTTATAGTCAACAATCAAAAGATATCATTCAAAAGATGGGCTATAATTTTAAAATTGGTCTCAATGGTGGTAAAGGAAGGCGAACTCCTATTCATATCCCAGCTCCAAAAGAAAAGTCACAACAATATTACAGCAAAACGAAGCGGGGATTGGGTTATACTTCGCCAATTTTGACTCCAAAAGCCACCAAATCTGATAAAGAAGAACGATCTAACTCTTCTAATTCTGTTTCATAGGATTCAGACACCAGTATAGGGCACGTCCATCGAGTGACTCTATCTTCCAATATGGTAACTGTCGAGTTATCGGAAGACGACGAAGACTTTGCCGAAGCCTCTGATTTGATTCTTGGGCACAAAGGATGGATACTCAATGGGAGCTTCGCTTCGAGTAACGTGAGCCTCCTTCCGATGATCAGTTGGTTCAAGTCGATGTTGGAGATGAAACTTCCCCAAAACTAATATTCGTCAGCAAAAGCCTTCCTGACGCGGATAAACAAGAACCAATCCAACTCATTAAGGAATACATTGGTGTATTCGCTTGGAACTATAAAGACATGCCAGAATTAGATCCTCACATTGCTACCCATAAACTCAATATTTTGCTGAATGCAAGGCCAGTTAAGCAGCAACAACATTAATTTTGACCTAACATGATGGATGCCATAGAAGCCGAAGTCAAGAAACTCATCGCATGTGGCTTTGTCAGAGAAGAACAACATCCAGACTGGGTGGCTAATATTGTTCCAGTTTTGAAGAAAACAGGGAAGGTCCGAGTCTGCATCGACTTCAAAGACCTTAATGAAGCTTGTCCCAGAGACGAATTTCCTCTTCCAATCACTGATGTCTTGATCGATAATACTTGTGGATTTGAACGAATGTCTTTTATGGATGGATTATCAAGATATAATCAAATCAAGATGCATCCAAAAGATGAGAAACATACATCTTTTTGCACTCCTCTTGGAGTTTATTGCTACACTGTCATGTCGTTTGGTCTCAAAAATGCTGGTGCAACTTATCAGTAGGCCATGAGTACTATCTTCCGTGATCATTTATAAAAGACAGTCGAATGCTATGTAGATGATATTACTGTCAAAAGTCGTCTAAAAGAAGACAACATTCAAAACTTGAGAACTATATTCGATCTAATACGCTAGCATTAACTCAAGATCAATCCCACCAAGTCATTCCTAGGAGTCTCTAGTGGCAAATTTCTTGGATTCGTTATTACCTCTAAAGGTATACACGTTGACCCTGAGAAAATTAAAGCCATTCAAGAGATGCGTCCTCCATGCAACCTAAAAGAACTACGAAGATTCTAGGGACAACATGCGTACATCAGGAGATTCATATCAAATTTCTCTGGACGTTGTAGACCGTTCACTCAACTCATGAAGAAAGGTGTGTCTTTTATTTGGAATAAAGAATATCAACAAACATTTGAAGACATAAAGCGATACTTGATGAACCCTCCAGTTCTAGTGCCTCCAGTCTCAGAAATACCCTTCTTGATGTATGTTCGAGCAATGGACCATTCACTAGGTGCTTTATTAACTCAGAAGAATAAAGAAGGTCATGAACAGGCTATCTATTATCTTAGCCATACGATGATTGGAGCTGAGCATCGATACACCCCAGTGGAAAAAGAATGTCTAGCTTTGATATTTGTTGTTCAAAAGACGAAACATTATATCACAAGCCAAACTATTCATGTTATTTCTAGAGTTAACCCTCTCCGGGTCTTGATGAAGAAGCCCAATACCCTCAATTCCAGGCTTGCAACATGGGCCATATTGTTAGCACAATATGATATGGTTTATGTTCCTCAAAAATCTGTTAAATGTCAAGCTCTTGCTGACTTTCTGGCAGCTCATCCAATTTCTGAAACGTCTAAACTCTACGACGAGATTCTTGACGAAACTTTGGAATCCAACATGATTTCCAAAAAAATTCTTACCTGACGTCTATTCTTTGATGGTGCATCCAAAATTGGACCAAAAGGTGCTATTGTCGCTAGAGTTGGAATCGTCCTCGTCTCACCAGAAGGGTTGGCTATTCAAAGAGCTTATTCTTTAGATGAGTCGTGTTCTAATAATGTGGCTGAATACAATGCTCTGCTTATTGGTCTCCAATTGGCTAAATAATTAGATATTGAATATCTTGAAGTATATGGAGATTCTAAACTGATTGTCAACCAAGTTAGAGGCACATATGAAGTTCGGCACCAAGATCTTGTTCCATACCATGAAGCAGCAAATAGGCTGGCTAAATTGTTCAAGGGTTTCTTCATTAAACATGTATGTCGGGCATGCAATACAGAAGCTGATGCATTGGCTAATCTGGCAGCTGTATTAGCAATCCCGGTGAAAAGGCAACAGATGATTGTCGTTACTAATAGAGAATTATTTTGCATTAAGAATAACTCAAATATTGAGTTTAGCAATTCAATTGAAGTCAATACCACTAGTGAAGATTGGAGAGCTCCTTTTATCGATTTTGTGGTACATGATATTTACCTGAAGTTTCTAAAGAAGCTACAACAATCCGTAGGCGATCACTTCGGTTTTATTATAATCATACTTCTAAGACCCTTTATCGCAGAACATTTGGTGGTCTACTTGTAAAACCCAAAATTTTTCAATAAATTTTTAAGATTTCCTTTTTAGTTCAATTAACAGTTAAATTTTTATTTTTATTGAAATTTCAAAACAAAGCATGTATATATATACATATTATATTTTAATGGAAAAGAAATTATTTTAACTTGAATATATATATATATATATATATATATATATATATATATATATATATATATATATATATATATATATTTTTAAAAGAAGCTATAAGAGTAAAGAAAATAATATTTACTAATAATTAAAAGTGTTGTAATTCATCATCATGGTGACTCTTCACCTTTGTAACTCCCAAAATGACTTCATCATCATGGTGACTCTTCACCTTTGTAACTCCCAAGTGACTTTTCACTTTGTAACTCCCAACCTCTCTCTTCCTATATAAAGAGAGGTTGGGATGGCTTGTAGAGAGATATTGACATATATTGATATACCATTTGAGAGGTTGAGCTAATTGTCCACAACACGTTATCAGCACTTTGCTCGTGCAACGCCGGAGACCCGACGTACCGCTAGCCTCGCCGTCCGCCGACCGTTGCCCCGCGCTCAACCCGTCGCTCGTCGCATATCCCGCGTATCCACGTGAGTCCTATCCGATTCCGCGGTTTTCCGTACAACGACGGTAACCCTTAATTTCTTCTTAAGAATATTTTCTAAGAAATATTATTTACGCATATACGCATGGGCACCCATATACGCATATATGTTTGCTTGTTGTCTCAGTTTTCAAGAATAAGAGAAAGAATCATGATTAATCCCGATCCACATTTTAATTATTGCTTTGTGAATCTTGTTAGGGTCGTGCATCGTACAACATATATCATAGGAACTCTGACAAGAACATATATCACTAATGTGTTCAAATGCCATGGCCTATGGGACTCTCACTTGAACAAGTGATTCCATACTATACTAGCATGTGTTCCTATTTGTTCAAATAAGAAAATTGCTTCCTTTCTATATACTTCCAATATTCTTACTGGAACAAAGTTTTTTCTAAACCACAAAGGTCTGTTTGTCATATTTTTAAAGTTTTTTTATTGCGCATAACCTACAAACCACAAAGATTCTTGCTATTCACATTCTGTTAAACAGTTGTAAATTTATTTTTATGTATAATTTTGCTATAATCTAACCTTTAGCATACTAGTTTTTAAAAAAAAAAAAACATATTTGTTAGTTAATTTCTGAGAAAATAAATTTTTGATAGCAAATTTTCATGTTGAAAAAGAGAATTTAGATGCTAACTTTTTTTTGGTAATGATGGATTTGGAGCGCCCCGGCGAGCGTCTGCGTCCCAACAAGCAACTCAGTAGCAATTTTGTTTATGTTACTTAGTGAATTATTGTAACAGATGGGTAGTAAAAATTGTAATTTTTTTTCTCGCTATTTTTTCGGCGTCGCTTCATTAGACGTCGGAAAAATAGTTGATATTTTTTTGGTGCCGCTTGCTTAGGCACCAATTCTTTTGTGTGTTGTTGCCTACTTATGTTGTACGTTTTTTTTAGCGTAATGGCGTAAAAATTGAAAATTGGTTTTGGCTATATAAACAAATTCTGGCACCGCCAAATTTGGGCCTCCCAAAAATAACTTTTTTGGTTAATAATTTTTCAAAGGCAACGCTCATTTTGAGCACGCACTAAATTGTCACCTATTTTGCACAGTTCGCAAATAGCGTGAATTTCTTGAAAAATCTTATTTATTCTTATATTTGACAAAAATTTTACGAAGTCTCTCCGAATAGGCTCACCTACTTGGGTATGATGTCAGAAAGAACTTGGGGCTTGGTTCTTAAGAGGTCCCCGGTGACCCTCCTCCCCCATTTTCCCGCCTGGTCATATTCACGTAGAGCTACTGAAAGGGGTTGACCGAATATTATTTTTTGCTCAAATTGTATTTATAATTATGCATTTTTGCAAGAAACTTATTGACCTCTCTATATCGGCCCGTCGATCGATATAAGATAATTTTTAAACAAAAATCGTTTTTTCAAAATCGTTGTTTTTATTTACGATTGTTTGTTGTTGCTTATACAAACCAAATCCATATAAACCTGTCGTTTTATATGTTGATTGATCAAGATTTTTTCTCCTGTTGTAGAAAAATGTCGATCAAGATTGATTTTCCCATCCTTGAAGCCTCTGGCAAGAACTACTTGGACTGGACGCAAGACATCCAGAACCATCTAGATGCGCAGGGCCTCTTGGACGTCATCTATAACGAGGAAGAGCATGAAGTGGAAGTCACTCGCTCAATGAACGCCAAAGCGATGATTCTATTCCGCAGGTATTTATCTGACGCCATGAAGGCGGAGTTCATTGAAATCTCCTCGCCGAAGACGCTATGGGACTCTCTGAAAGAGCGCTTCGACCACCAGAAGACCATATGGCTACCTGAAGCACGCCATGACTGGTTGAACCTGCGCTTCCAAGACTTCAAGAGTGTAACTGATTACAACAATGAAGTCTGCAGGATTCGATCACTTCTCCAATACTGCGGTAAAATATTAACCGACAGTGATCTATTGGAGAAAACATACACCACATTTCCTTCCACTGATAACTTGCTCCAGAAGCAATACCGTCAGTCTAAGTTCACCAAGTTTCCCGAGCTCATCACCCAGCTTTTACTAGACGAGAAGAACAGTCTCATTTTAATGAGAAACAACAATTCTCGTCCTGCTGGAACAAAGGCAATTCCAATGCCTGATGCAAACGCTCTCCATGGACCAAATCCACGGTGGAAACGAGACAAGGGCCAGTCGTCCCAGCCAAGGAACAGAGGCGAGTTTAAGTCTCGCCATCCAAAGCGAGGTTCTAACAAGAACCAAGGACCTTTGACTCCTAGGCAGTCTCATGGTAAGAACCAACGGGCCAGTCGTCCCAAAGCGAGAGTGGAAGGCCAAGCGCCTACTCTTTGCTACAAATGTGGTACTTATGGTCATATGCAACGGACTTGCAGGGCGACCCCCCAAGAAGTTAATAACTATCACAAGGGGCGCCGGGCCGAAGCAAATCTGGTCAACGAGTGCGAAAATCTAAATCTTGAGACCCCCGATTTTGTAGCAGAAATGGAAGAATGAATCTCCATTTTCTCTATATTTGATTTAAGTCATGAAACTTTTGGTGGTTTGTATTTTCTGTTTTCTCGATAAATTAAAGTTCTATTTCGAGCACTTTCCTCAAACGTGTGACAAACTTTAATTTTTTCTTTACTTATAGGCATGGACCACGGGGCAGTGGATTGTCTGGTTGATAGTGGAACGACTCACACTATCTTGAGAGATAAATCATACTTTATCTCCTATACGCCTAAAGTAACCTCAGTGACAACCATTTCGGGACCCTCAACCCTAGTTCAAGGTTTTGGCAAAGCCCGTTTTTCGTTGTCCAATGGTACTCCCGTTGAAGTATCAGAGGCCTTATATTCTCCAAGGTCCAGTCGTACCTTACTGAGTTTTAAGGATATTCGAGAAAACGGATTTCATGTTGAAACTGCTCGAGAACATGGCTTCGAGTATCTTTTCATTACCTCCACTCAGTACGGCCAAAAGCGTATCTTGGAGAAGTTGAAATGTCTTTCAAGTGGTTTGTATCTCACTACGATACAACACATCGAGAGTAATCTCATCATTCGCCGAGCGCCAGTTGATGAGAGGACTTTTATGCTATGGCATGACCGGCTGGGTCATCCGGGTCAAAATACGATGCTTCGTACCATGAATGCATCACATGGGCATCCTCTTGGAGGAAAGAATTTCGTTATAAATCCGAAAAGCCTATGCCAAGCTTGCTCGATTGGGAAGACGAATCTCAAGCCACTCCATGTGAAACCTACGAGATTGGTTTCCCAATTCCTTGAGAGAATTCATGGAGATATTTGTGGACCAATCCAACCAACATGCGGACCATTTAAATACTTCATGGTTTTGGTTGATGCATCGACTAGATGGTCACACGTAGTGTTGTTGTCCACCCGAAACGCAGCGTTTCCTAAACTCCTCGCCCAGATCATTAAGTTAAGGGCTCACCATCCGGATTATCCGATAAAGTCTATTAGACTTGATAATGCCGCGGAGTTTACATCGAAGACTTTCGATGACTATTGCATGACTTTGGGAATAACTCTTGAACATCCTGTTGCGTATGTTCATACCCAAAATGGCCTAGCGGAAGCTTTTATAAAGCGACTGCAAGTGATAGCGAGGACCTTGGTTATGCGCACCAAACTCCCACTATCTGCATGGGGCTACGCAATTTTGCACGCTGCAAATTTGGTCCGTCTGAGGCCCATGGCCACCCAACTACTTTCCGCGTACCAGCTGGTTACTGGATGTGAGCCTGATATCTCACATTTACGCGTGTTTGGGTGCCTAGTCAATGTTCCAATTGAGCCGATAAGGCGTTCAAAATTTGGACCTCAGAAGCGACGGGGAATATATGTCGGTTATAACTCCCCGTCCATCATTCGCTATTTAGAGCCCTTGACAGGCGATCTCTTTACCGCGAGACACGCGGATTATGACTTTGATGAGGCAATCTTCCCGTCGTTAGGGGGAGAAATGCACGCTAACGTTGATGAGGAACGACGTGAATTAGCGTGGCATGTGCCCTCTTTTGCTCATCATGATCCCCCCTCTGCACATAGTGATAAGGAAGTGCAGAGGATTCTAGGTCTGCAAGATATTGCAAATCAAATGCCAGACGCATTTAGCGACCTAGCAAAAGTCACGAGATCAATTATACCTGCTGCAAATGTGCCTGCAAGGATAGACGTCCCTGAGAGACGCCATGTTCCTGTGAAACATGTTGCTCTGGTCGAACCCGCCGAGCAAAGGACGCTGCCATCGGCCGTCCAGTCCGCCGCTATTCCCAAGAAGAAGGGAAGACCGGTTGGTTCCAAAGATGTTCTGCCCCGGAAGCGGAGAAATCTTGTTAAAAGCATTTTGCCACATAAGATCATTAAGGATCACGGCGATGTATTAGAAGAGCGCGTTCCAGATGAAACGCCTATTCCTAATCATGCCGATAACCTCGAAATATCCGTCGAGTATGCTAGCTTAGACGATATTTTGAAGCGAAACGAAACTGTCATCGATGATGTGTTCATATACTCAGTGGCCACTGACATTATGAACAATGATGACATGGAACCTCGTAGTATTGCCGAGTGTCAACGACGAACGGACTGGTCACAATGGAAACAAGCAATCCAGGCTGAACTAGACTCCTTAGCGAAAAGAAGTGTGTTTGGACCCGTTGCTCCAACACCACCCAATGTTAAACCAGTTGGTCACAAATGGGTTTTCCTAAGGAAGCGTAATGAGAGAAATGAGATTGTGCGATACAAGGCTCGCCTTGTGGCGCAAGGCTTCTCACAACGCCCTGGAATTGATTACGAGGAGACGTATTCTCCCGTAATGGACATCATAACGTTCCGCTACTTAATCAGTTTAGTAGTTTCCGAAAAACTGAATATGCAGCTCATGGATGTGGTCACAGCCTATCTCTACGGGGATCTAGACACAGAGATATATATGAAAGTCCCTGAAGGACTAAAGATGCCTGAATCAAGTAGTTCCCGACCACGGAACGCGTTCTCGATTAGACTGAGACGTTCGCTATATGGATTGAAACAATCCGGGCGAATGTGGTATAACCGCCTAAGCGAATACTTGATCGGTTTGGGATACGTTAATAACGAACTTTGCCCATGCGTGTTCATAAAGAAATCCACTTCAGGATACGCAATCATCGCGGTCTATGTAGATGACATGAATCTTATAGGAACCGAAAAAGACTTGTCAGAAACTGCTGATATCCTGAAGAGGGAATTCGAGATGAAGGATCTTGGGAAGACACGGTTTTGCCTCGGCCTGCAGATCGAGCACCGTAAAGATGGAATTCTTGTCCATCAAGCGAACTACACCCAAAAGGTGTTGAGACGCTTTAGTCATTTTGACGTTAAGCCGTCCGCTACTCCCATGATCGTCCGCTCTCTAGACATTACTAAGGACCCATTCCGTCCAAAGGAGGACGACGAAGAGATATTGAGTCCTGAGTGCTCTTATCTGGGTGCAATAGGCGCTTTATTGTACTTGGCCCAATGTACTAGACCGGACATCTCGTTTGCTGTGAATTGTCTAGCTCGACACAGCACCGCGCCAACACGCCGCCATTGGAATGGCATAAAAGACATTTTCCGCTACCTTAAGGGTACTACGGACTTGGGCTTGTTCTATCCCTACGCGGTTTTGAGTGAGTCCAACGCTCTTGGCACTCGAAGCAACGCGACCCTTGTTGGCTACGCCGATGCGGGATACTTATCTGATCCGCACAAGGGGCGTTCCCAATCTGGTTACGTCTTTACCATTGGGAACACGGCGATTTCTTGGAGGTCTCGCAAACAGACCTTAGTGGCTACTTCAACGAACCACTCTGAGCTACTCGCGCTCTATGAGGTGACTAGAGAGTGTGTATGGCTTCGAGCTGTTATTGGCCATATTCGAAGTACATGTGATCTTCCATATGACCCAGATGAACCTGTTGTCATCTATGAGGACAATACCGCTGTTATTGATCAAGCGAAACATGGTTACATCAAAGGGGATGCTACCAAGCACATATCGCCCAAGTTGTTCTTTACACATGAACAACAAGCACTTCAAAAAAAATTGAAGTGCAACACATTGGATCGGAGAATAACTGTGCAGACTTGTTCACCAAGTCACTGCCAAAACACTCGTTCCAGAAACATGTCAGAGCGATTGGACTTAGGAAGCTTTCAGAGCTAGCCTAAGTGAAACATGTTTCCCGCACCCTGTTGTGTGCATGTGAGGGGGAGCGCCCCAACGAGCGCCCCCAAATGCCCTGTTGTGCGTATATCCCGTGCCCTGTCGAGTGCGAGTGAAAAGGGGAGCATCCTGATGTATGCTTGTGTACTCTTTTTTCCCTTAGACCAAGTTTTTTCCCATTGGGTTTTCCTTGGCAAGGTTTTTAACGAGACACATTTCAAATCTCTTATTCACTAAGGACTATTGTGATCAGGGGGAGTATCCAGTGTATACCTCTAAACCATCGTGTACTCTTTTGTCCTTCGATCAGCGGTTTTTCCCACTGGGTTTTCCCTGACAAGGTTTTGACGAGGCACCTTTGCAATGGTTAAGTTTACCCCATCACACTGACCTGTGTGTACTCTTTTGTCCTTCGACCAAAGTTTTTTTTCCACTGGATTTTCTTTGGCAAGGTTTTAACGAGGCACAAGTAGGTGGTCATTTTTGAAACTGTAAGCTACAGACCGACAAAGAAGCTCAGAGGTGTTTACAAGCAGAGTTTGTGAAGAGCCAAGGGGGAGTGTTGTAATTCATCATCATGGTGACTCTTCACCTTTGTAACTCCCAAAATGACTTCATCATCATGGTGACTCTTCACCTTTGTAACTCCCAAGTGACTTTTCACTTTGTAACTCCCAACCTCTCTCTTCCTATATAAAGAGAGGTTGGGATGGCTTGTAGAGAGATATTGACATATATTGATATACCATTTGAGAGGTTGAGCTAATTGTCCACAACAAAAAGAAAATTTTTCTTTAAATTGATTTTTTATTGATTTATTGGTAAAAATGAGAATAAAAAAATATATAGATGTTAATCCTAAGGTTTGAACCCTCAACCTTCCCAACCAAGTCATAAGACCCAACCACTACACCACCAAGTGTTGGTTGTCATATGAGAGTAGATTAGTTTGTTATAATTTTAGGGATGAAACCCTTTACAAATTGGAAAGGATGAACCCATCCATTCTTCTTCCTCATCGAAAAACCGTAGGAATTACTTTCTCCTTCAATGGAGACTCTAGGGTTTCCATAACCCCCATTTTTCTCCCTATAAATTCTCTCCCTCTCCATCTTTTCCTCCATCACTCTCCCAAACCCTCAAATTCTCAAACCCTCCCCAACCGAGACCCGTCGATTCGAGCGGCCGGCCCCGACTTTTCGGTCGCGCCCAACTCCGGCCAGGAGCCGACCCCCTGCCGAGCGCCCTCCAGCGCCCGACCTAGGCCGACCCTGAGCGAATCCCGCCGCCGCATCCTCTGTCCGTGCGGCCCCGCCAGGCCGATCCCGGCAGCCCTCGACCCGCACGGCTTCCCGGCGCACCTCCGGCCGACTCCTCTCGCGCGCCTCTAGCCCCGGCCTTCCGCCGGCACATTTTCCGGCTCTCCGCGGTTGATCCCTGTCTCCGTTTTGCTGTCCCGTGTTTCTGTGTGCGTGGCACTGTCCCGAGGAGCTGTATCCCGTGAGTTTCTGACGTGGTTTCGGTTCTGTTCCGCGGTTCCGTGTGTTTCGAGTCCGAGGCATCACTTCGGATTCCTTCGTGTTTTCGGTAACCTCTGGATAGTCCCGTAGTACTCTATTTTGGTCTATGATGAAAATCTGGTCCCCGGTTCCTTCGGGAATTCGGATTGTTGGTTACGTTTCGATTACGTTACCATTTCTGAAGTTTCTTCGGAATTAGTATGCTGTGGGTTTTTGGTCTTTGCGATCTTTTCGATTTCGGATTTTTTCGACTCCTTCGGAAATAGTTCTGTGGGTTCAGTTTTGAAAATTAATGGTTTTGGACTATGATTCATCATTCTGTTAGTTGGTTTAATTTTTCCGAGAAACAAGTTCTGTTGTGGAGTATTTCCAGGATGGTTTTTTGGGATATTCTCGAATCTTCCGCATAAGTTCGGAAATGATTCTATGAAAATATTTTTGGCTATAACAAAATTAAAATTGTTTCTTTGGGGATTGGGATTATTTACAGGAAAGATCGACACGTTTCCCAGTTTTGGGTTATCCCGAAAATAGAGGGAATGCTGCCGAAATTTCTATAAAAATTTGATTATATGATTTTAAAATGATTTTTTAGAAATAATATTATTTTTGGGCGACAACCTTATTGGTATATGGGCCCCAGTGAAATGCAAACGTACCGGTTTGTCCGGACGTTGAGGCAGAGTAGCTGTAAATAAAGATTGGACCAGTTCTGAGACTCATTCTATTTTATTCTTAATTATTAGTTATTATTATTATTATGTAATTTTGTAGGTAAATTTACAAGACTAACAAATTTTCTCTTATTTTAATTCTTGGGAATGTAAGAGCATAAGCTCATTTGTTTATTTTGTAAGTTGTAATAAGTAGGAAATTAGTTGTGGATTTTTCTGGGATTGTGAGTACGTAGGATTAATTAATATATTATTAATTAAATAGTTAGAAATTCATGATTTTCTCACTTAAAGAAAAGAAAAATATATTTAAATGTATAAATATAAAATACTAATCTTTTCCCAATAAATTGATAAAAACAAGTTTTTCGGAATAAAACATAAATTGGATTTCCTAAATTGTAACTCACTAGAAAAGCGTATTTTGTTTGTGTTGATTAATACAAGATTAAAATTAACTAGGAAACAAAATCTAGAGATTGTAGCTAGATTCTAGAGTTGTGGTTTCTGAGACATAATTTCCGGAATGTAGGATTTCAAAGAAGAGTGTGACTGTTCAAATTCTGAAGTACCAAACTCGTCCAACTTGAGAAACTTAAGGCAAGTACATTTATGTGGATTTACGATTATTTTAACAATCATTTCATTGCAATTTTAAACCACTGTTCAAACACGGACTCTTTCGGAAGTATTGACTGTACTGTTGGGGACTGGGGGAGTAGAGTAGTGGATATGACCAAATCCAAAATTAGGATAACTGACTGTATTAGCTTTCCCCTCTTCACACGGGGACAAGCCATACCGTATCGCTAGGATACTACTGTAACCCAATCCGGTCATATTCATTACCTATTCATATCACTGTACTGTATTTCAAAACTGTTTCATCTTTAAAAACTGTTTAAAAGTGCATGATATTAATTGTCATTTTAATTGTTAAAATTTGCATGAATAGTACTTTGCTCCTTTCCTGACTGGATAACCGTAGGTACTACTGATGACTTGGAGATGCTGATCAATAGCTATTATGATCCTGATTTGTACCCGGCGGTACTTCCAGCTGATGATGATGTTGTGGCATCTCCATAGATGCTACTTTAGTTTGAGAGTTTAGTTGTTTCTTTGTTGTTCAAGTTTATGAATCCTTGTAATAGAATAAGTTTTAAATTATCGTTTAAATAAATGTTGTGGCAATTTTAGTTTCAAATGTTGTTGATCACCTGCATATGGATTACAGCTTACTGCCGCCGTCTCATCAACGGTGCAGGCTGGGCATGATCCGATTCGACCCAAGTATTTGGGGACCGGGTCGTGACATGTTTTTAGTGGTGGCCCATGCAGGTCTGAACAACAACTTAGAAAAACATATTTAGAAACAATTAGAACACTAGAACATCAATTTGTCACAACATAGGACCGAAATATATTAAATAAATATTTTTTTTGATTATAGACTGGTAGGATACTTTGCTTATGTTTGCATCCTAAAACCTTCCAGAGAATGACCATTGACACGACCAATTATGCTGGCAATGAGGTGTTATCTCCGGATCATACCCCATCTTCTCAACCAAGTCCAGGGTTTATTCCCTCGCAGCTGATTGACCGTCCCCATAATGCATCCAGTGAAGTTTTTACTACACTGGCGATTCCTACCTCTTCTCAAACTGAGTTACATTTCCTTGGGGAAGTACCCATTCTTGTTGCTCCACCAGTACCAGCGAACACCTCCCAAATGGTTGCCCTATTTCAAAAAATCATGGAGTTCCAGAAGGCTCAAGCTGAAGCCCAGCAGGAACAGATGGATATCACGTTAGAAGTTATGAAGAACGTCAATGAAGTAGCTTTAGCTATCTTAAACCGAGTTGGAGCGGAACCTCGTCCTAGGAGGGATACCCCTGAATATAGAAGATGTTGGAGTCCTACTATCCGGCAGACATATCATAAGAAGCTATTGGTTTGTGACTACTGTAAAATGCCTGGTCACCAAGCCAATATTTGTCGCAAGAGATTGGGAAAATGTTTAGTATGTGGATCTGCTGAACATCGGGTAAAGGATTGCCCCTTATCTTTCCATCGTACCAGAGTACCTATTTCAGTTACACCTGTTATGCCGTAACCTAGGGACTCTCTTCCCATCCAGCATATCTTACTTCCTACACCCACTGCAGGAAGGCACGATGCAGATTCAAGGATCATGGAAGATGAAGCAGTTGGAGACTGCTCATGCAAGAGCCAGAACCATGAAGAATAGTACCTAGGACTGCTGAATAGCATTATCTATTTTTTTTTGAAAGTTGTAACGGGATGTCCTTAGATCAATCATAAGAGTTTTTGCTGTAATTATCCACATGAATAAAATTCTTAGTTACACCTTTATGGCAAATGTTTTTTCTGATAGTCTTCCCGGGTTATCTCGGATCTAGACATAGAGTTCACTATTGACTTAGTCCCCGGCTCTTTCCCTATTTATAAAGGATGTTACGGAGTCAACCCGAAGGAGGCCAAGAAGATGAAGGACCAGATCAATGAAGGCTCTAGGATTTATCCAAGATGGAACTTCACCTTAGGGAACACCTATCTTGTTTGTGCCCAGGAAGGATGGAATAACGGATGTGTATCGATTACCAGACACTAAAGAATAAGTACCCTCTGCCCGGATCGAGGATCTGTTTGATCTGTTTGTGTGGAGTTAGGGTATTTCGAAGTTTGACTTAAGATCTGACTACCATCAAATCAAAGTCAGGAAAGAGGACATTTCCAAGACGGCGTTCAAACACCAAGTATTGGTAGTTTCTTTGGTCATAATGTTGGACTGACAAATGCTCCTGCTGTGTTCATGAATCTCATGAACAGAGTTTTTCTTGAGTATTTGAATCGGTTTATCTTCTCCATAGATAACATTCTGATATATTCGAAGACTGAAGAAGAGCATGAAGAACATCTGAGGAAAGTTCTGGGAACTTTGAGGAAAAAGAAGTTTATGGTAAGTTATCTGAACGTGGATTTTTGACAAGGTGGACTTTTGGCCATGTCGTCAAGATAAGAAATTTCAATGGAAGATAGCTGCTGTTTGAAAAGGTGGTATACCCCAAGTTCAATTCAGAAGTTTCTTGAACTTGGCTGGCTACTACCAGAAGTTCGTGAAGGAATTCGCCAAGATTGCTGAGCCGATGACGAAGCTCACTTGGAAGAATGAAGAGTTCATCTGAACGAAAGTTTGCCAGGCGGCATTGAGGAGCTGAAGAAGAGACTTACCACTACACCAATCCTTGCGCTACCCGCAGGAACCGGTGGGTTCTCAACTTACAGTAATGCCTCTGGAAAAGGACTGGGTTGCGTTCTTCAACAACATGGGGAAGTAATTGCTTACACATATAAGCAACTACAGACTCATGAGAAGAATTATCCCACACCTAATTTGAAATTTGCTGCAATTATATTTACTTTGAAGCTTTGGAAGCATGATTTTTATGGAAAGGGAGTGAAATATATACGGACTACAAAAGTCTGAAAAATGTCTTCACTCAGAAAGGGCTGAATGTTAGACTAAGAAGATGGCTGAAGCAGATGAAGGACTTCGACATCAACCTGCAGTACTATTCAGGTAAGGCTAATGTGGTCGCTGATGCACTTGGTCGATACTGATGGCGAAGTTCTTAACCAAGGACTAACACCTGCTAGAAGACATCGAGAAGTTGGACTGGAGGTTATACTACCTGGAGATAGAAGGACGGAGCTGGACGCTGATTCGGTATTGATGAAGTTCGAGGCTGAGGGACAAAATCAAGAGAGGACGTAGTTTCAAAAACTAGGCACTTTGTAGGCTTAGAGATCAAGTGTTGGCAGGAACACTTGAGGGTTTCTCCATCGCCAGCGATGGAGCTTTGAAGAATGGTACGAGGCTTTGTGTACCATCTGGCGAACTAAAGAACGAACTGATGAAGGAAGCGCACCAGTCGCAGTATTCTATACATCCTGGAACTAATAAGATGTATCGGAATATGCCTCCATTGATTGGTGCTATGGAATGAAGAAGGACAATTCTAGGTATGGGTTTAGATATGAATTTGTCAACATGAAGAATTTAGCAAGAGAACAACAAGTTTGTTGCAGCCGCTGGACAATTCGGAGTGAAGTAGAAGCATATAACAATGAACTTTAAGTAAGGATTGCCTTGTTCCCAAGGAGGGAAGGGCACCAATTGGATTATAGTGGACCGACTGACTAAGTCAGCACACGTTATTCCCTTCAAGGTTAGTTTATTCACCGAGAAGTTGGCAGCATTGTATGAGAGGCACCCCTACCGGTTTTGTGGACTACAAACCGGCGGACAATCAAAGAAGATAATCCAGACGCTTGAAGATATGTTAGATCTTGTGTTTTGGAAGTTGGAGGGTCTTGGAGAAGATCATTTAAAATTTGTAGAGTTTCCTTACAACAACTACCAAGTTAGCATCGTCAATCAGTGGAGTTTTGAAGAAGGGGATAGCATCTTTTGTGAAGATTTTCTCCTACCAGAGGAACGATCAGTGTTAGCAGAGCAGGAAAGTTGAGCCAGCTCAGACGCTACATTCCGGATCCGAGTCCCATATTGGATAATTCAGAGCTGAAGATTGGACTCAACCTTTCAGTGCCAGAGAAACCAGTTGCAAACGTAGTCAGAGGTGAGAAGAAGATCAGAATTTGAGCCATCATTTAAACTCCTACTTCTTATCTTTTCGTTCTAAACTTGACTGATGCTGCTAAGTCAGCCTAGTTTTGCAAGCTATCTCTTTATCAAGCTTGATCATGACAGTATTTTATTGGGTGCACCCACTAATATATTGTCTAATCAGGACCGGTGCATGATGGTCTGATCAACCTCGTGTACTTTGGTTCGCTTTTGTATTTTTCTACATGGATGATATCATAAACCGTTTCATCCACGACTGCCTTGGAAATTCTTATTGTTGGACCTGAGTTACGAGTGTAGTACCCGTACCTGTTAGATTTTTTCTAATCCAATTTCTTTTAAATTTCGAGGACGAAATTTTCTAAGGAGGGAAGCTTGTAAAACCCAAAATTTTTCAATAAATTTTTAAGATTTCCTTTTTAGTTCAATTAACAGTTAAATTTTTATTTTTATTGAAATTTCAAAACAAAGCATGTATATATATACATATTATATTTTAATGGAAAAGAAATTATTTTAACTTGAATATATATATATATATATATATATATATATATATATATATATATATATATATATATATATAAAAGAAGCTATAAGAGTAAAGAAAATAATATTTACTAATAATTAAAAGAAAATTTTTCTTTAAATTGATTTTTTATTGGTTTATTGGTAAAAATGAGAATAAAAAAATATATAGATGTTAATCCTAAGGTTTGAACCCTCAACCTTCCCAACCAAGTCATAAGACCCAACCACTACACCACCAAGTGTTGGTTGTCATATGAGAGTAGATTAGTTTGTTATAATTTTAGGGATTAAACCCTTTACAAATTGGAAAGGATGAACCCATCCATTCTTCTTCCTCATCGGAAAACCGTAGGAATTACTTTCTCCTTCAATGGAGACTCTAGGGTTTCCATAACCCCCATTTTTTCTCCCTATAAATTCTCTCCCTCTCCATCTTTTCCTCCATCACTCTCCCAAACCCTCAAATTCTCAAACCCTCCCCAACCGAGACCCGTCGATTCGAGCGGTCGGCCCCGACTTTTCGGTCGCGCCCAACTCCGGCCAGGAGCTGACCCCCTGCCGAGCGCCCTCCAGCGCCCGACCCTGAGCGGATCCCGCCGCCGCATCCTCTGTCCGTGCGGCCCCGCCAGGCCAATCCCGGCAGCCCCCGACCCGCGCGGCTTCCCGGCGCACCTCCGGTCGACTCCTCTCGCGCGCCTCTAGCCCCGGCCTTCCGCCGGCACGTTTTCCGGCTCTCCGCGGTTGATCCCTGTCTCCGTTTTGCTGTCCCGTGTTTCTGTGTGCGTGGCACTGTCCCGAGGAGCTGTATCCCGTGATTTTCTGACGTGGTTTCGGTTCTGTTCCGCGGTTCCGTGTGTTCCGAGTCCGAGGCATCACTTCGGATTCCTTCGTGTTTTCGGTAACCTCTGGATAGTCCCGTAGTACTCTATTTTGGTCTATGATGAAAATCTGGTCCCCGGTTCCTTCGGGAATTCGGATTGTTGGTTACGTTTCGATTACGTTACCATTTCCGAAGTTTCTTCGGAATTAGTATGCTGTGGGTTTTTGGTCTTTGCGATCTTTTCGATTTCGGATTTTTCCGACTCCTTCGAAAACAGTTCTGTGGGTTCAGTTTTGAAAATTAATGGTTTTGGACTATGATTCATCATTCTGTTAGTTGGTTTAATTTTTCCGAGAAACAAGTTCTGTTGTGGAGTATTTCCAGGATGGTTTTTTGGGATATTCTCGAATCTTCCGAATAAGTTCGGAAATGATTCTGTGAAAATATTTTTGGCTATAACAAAATTAAAATTGTTTCTTTGGGGATTGGGATTATTTACAGGAAAGATCGGCGCGTTTCCCAGTTTTGGGTTATCCCGAAAATAGAGGGAATGCTGCCGAAATTTCTATAAAAATTTGATTATATGATTTTAAAATGATTTTTTAGAAATAATATTATTTTTGGGCGACAACCTTATTGGTATATGGGCCCCAGTGAAATGCAAACGCACCGGTTTGTCCGGACGTTGAGGCAGAGTAGCTGTAAATGAAGATTGGACCAGTTCTGAGACTCATTCTATTTTATTCTTAATTATTAGTTATTATTATTATTATGTAATTTTGTAGGTAAATTTACAAGACTAACAAATTTTCTCTTATTTTAATTCTTGGGAATGTAAGAGCATAAGCTCATTTGTTTATTTTGTAAGTTGTAATAAGTAGGAAATTAGTTGTGGATTTTTCTGGGATTGTGAGTACGTAGAATTAATTAATATATTATTAATTAAATAGTTAGAAATTCATGATTTTCTCACTTAAAGAAAAGAAAAATATATTTAAATGTATAAATATAAAATACTAATCTTTTCCCAATAAATTGATAAAAATAAGTTTTCCGGAATAAAACATAAATTGGATTTCCTAAATTGTAACTCACTAGAAAAGCGTGTTTTGTTTGTGTTGATTAATACAAGATTAAAATTAACTAGGAAACAAAATCTAGAGATTGTAACTAGATTCTAGAGTTGTGGTTTCTGAGACATAATTTCCGGAATGTAGGATTTCAAAGAAGAGTGTGACTGTTCAAATTTCGAAGTACCAAACTCGTCCAACTTGAGAAACTTAAGGCAAGTACATTTATATGGATTTACGATTATTTTAACAATCATTTCATTGCAATTTTAAACCACTATTCAAACACGGACTCTTTCGGGAGTATTGACTGTACTGTTGGGGACTGGGGGAGTAGAGTAGTGGATATGACAAAATCCAAAAATTAGGATAACTGACTGTATTAGCTTTCCCCTCTTCACACGGGGACAAGCCATACCGTATCGCTAGGATTCTACTGTAACCCAATCCGGTCATATTTATTACCTATTCATATCACTGTACTGTATTTCAAAACTGTTTCTTCTTTAAAAACTGTTTAAAAGTGCATGATATTAATTGTCATTTTAATTGTTAAAATTTGCATGAATAGTACTTTGCTCCTTTCCTGACTGGATAACCGTAGGTACTACTGATGACTTGGAGATGCTGATCAATAGCTATTATGATCCTGATTTGTACTCGGCGGTACTTCCAGCTGATGATGATGTTGTGGCGTCTCCATAGATGCTACTTTAGTTTGAGAGTTTAGTTGTTTCTTTGTTGTTCAAGCTTATGAATCCTTGTAATAGAACAAGTTTTAAATTATCGTTTAAATAAATGTTGTGGCAATTTTAGTTTCAAATGTTGTTGATCACCTGCATATGGATTACAGCTTACTGCCGCCGTCTCATCAACGGTGCAGGCTGGGCATGATCCGATTCGACCCAAGTATTTGGGGACCGGGTCGTGACACTACTCTTACGCTGTCTTGCGGGAGACTAAGCAAAACAAATACTACGTGAAGCCCACGATGGGGTATGTGGTGCACATTAGTTTGGTCCTAAGTTACAAGATCATATCCGGCGTTTGGGCTATTATTGGCCCACTATGATATCAGACGCCATTAAATATGCAAAGAAATGTCGAGCCTGTCAAATTCATGCATATTTTATCCATCAACCGTCGGAGTTCCTTTATCCGACTGCTACATCATGGCCCTTTGAAGCTTGGGGTATGGACGTCATTGGTCCTATCAATCCACCGTCATCTAGAGGACATCGATTTATACTAGCTGTAACCGATTACTTCTCGAAATGGGCGAAAGCCATACGGTTATTTGAAGTCAAGACTAGTAGCGTCATCAACTTCATCAAACATCATATGATATACATATTTAGCATTCCTCGATGAATCATTCATGATAATGGACCATAATTCATCAGTCAAAAATTTACTCGATTTTGTGATGATAACAGAATCAACAATGTTGCTTCCATGGCCTACAATCCTGCAGCGAACAGTTTGGCTGAAGCATTTAACAAAAATATCATCAAGCTTCTCAAGAAATTCATTTCTACCAATAAAAAAAATTGGAGTGAAAAGCTTGGGGAATGTCTATGGGCTTATCACACTTCTATACATACTCCAACGGGTTGCACACCATTCTCCTTGGTGTATGGCTGCGAGGCTGTCCTACCATTGGAAATTCAAATCCCCTCCTTAAGGATTGCAATTACCAATGAACTCACAACATAAAACAATGATCATATTCGACTTCAGGAGCTTGAAGCGCTTGACGAGAAACGGCTCCTAGCTCAACAGCATATTGAGCTATATCAAGCCCGTTTATCAAAAGCTTTCAGCCGTAAAGTCAAAATACGAGCATTTCAAAAAGGAGAACTAGTTCTAATCGTCAGACGTCCTATGACTATAACGCACATGAGTAAAGGCAAATTCGAAGCGAAGTGGGAAGGACCCTACATTGTAAGCAAAGTTTTCTCAAACAGAGCTTATCAATTGACTGGTATGGATGGTCGAGTCGCCATGATGCCTATCAATGGCAAATTTCTCAAAAAATACTAAATATAAAAACACATCAGCACAAAAACCAAAATATAAATAAAATTCTTTTTATTGCAATAGTTCAAATAGAAGAAAATACATAAAATAAACGAGGACCAGAGCCCTCCTGATTAAAGACAAATTTCACAAGAAGCTCAAATACATTATTGTTGGATGACACCAACAATTCACACGCGACTTTCCTCAGAGCTTCTTCTTCGGCAGTGCTTCCATGTTCCACCAGTTTGGTGAGAATGTCCTGTTTCTGTTCAGGAACAACCGAGCTTTCTACCACTTCTGGCTGGATAGGCGGCGGAGGCTCATCAGAAGAAGTATCGGTAGCAGTTTCGATCTTCGGGATGATCTCAGCCTTTTTAGGTACATCTTTGGAAGACATTTGTAATAAAGGAATAGGTGTGGATAACATTCTCCAAAAAGTTTCGCACTATTTATAGACTGAAAGGCCAAAATAGTTTATCGCGGGAACCGAAGCGACCTTTTCTCAAAAAAGAATGTTCGTTCATTCATCTCCTTTCATCTCGTGAAGAGGTCTTCATTTATTGTCTGTCTCGAGAACCGAAGCGACCTTTCCTCGAAAAGGCATGCTTACTCATTCATCAATCTTTTCATCTTTATTCACCTCGAGAACGAACCTACATTTATTATCGTTTATTTACTTTTTCGTAAATAAAGCCATAGATAATAAATACTCAAAATCCCTACTGGAGTCCATCCAAATCATCAATTTTGTCTTTTAAAACCCAGCTATTTTAAAAGATATCTTATTCGTATTATCACAGACTATATCTTTTTAGACATGATATCCTGTCTTTGAGTCCCAGCTGACTTAAAGACCATCAATAGAAAAATGAGTTCATGTCTACATTACCTCTGGATTCTATTTTCTATATCATCACATCAAATCAAGTCATAAAGGAAAGAAAAATTATTCTTTATTCCTTCTTTAAAAACATAAATACATCTTAATGGAAATCTATTACATCTCGGATTTTTATTCTAAATATAACAAATGGAGGTCTATTACATCTTTGGATCTTCTTGTTGGTGCCAGTTCCGTGTCGATTCGACCTGAAGCAGCGAGCAAGGCAACAGAATCAACTCTGGTCTTCTCTCTCAAAAAAATGAGAGGAGAACGAAAGAGTACAACAGCTCGAAGACAAGTTGCTGTCAATACAACTGGTGGAAAAACAATGACCCTTCAGGAGAAGTAGGAATGAGATCACCCTTGTGATACGATTCCTAATTCTGTGTCTCCACCATCCAACTCTCATGTATAAAGGCCCTTCCTACCATCTCGAGGAAGCTCTCTTAAACATGAAGAGTTCTAAGCTGTCTGATGTGTATGTCGAGGTGGTTCAGCTCTATAGCATCCAAGGTCACCGATGCCAGTTCTGGGGAGTTTTGTCAGTCGGCCCCCAACAAGCATTAGAAAGAAGATAAAAATACAGTAAATATGCAATTGAAGCTGAGATATCATGCACATTCGTAGGCGCGTATTTCCGGAAGAATAAAACATGAAAGCACCTGAAGCGCCACGTATCGTTCAGAGGTTGGTGTTGTCAGAACCGAGAAATGTCTAAAAAAATACAGGACGTATCAAGACAGTTACACAACAAAAATTCAAATGTGCCAGGATCTATAAAATTAAACTTTTTTCATTTCAAAAAGAAAAAAGAGACAAACACCACAGACATAGGCACTATGGCCATTATGTAAACTGACGCTCTCATATCACGTCATTTCTTTTTTTCGTCATCAGCCTGACGCAAAGCAGCGCTCAACTCCTCCATATTGTTGATCCCCGAGCGATGCATCAAACGGAGGAATCCTTCCCTCTGTTCCAATGTGCCACATTCTTCGAAAGACGATGGCCCACTACTGGAACGAGCAAAGACTGTTGGGGTCAGGCCAAAATAGTCTAGGAAGTTCTCCGCCCTCAGGGACGGGTCAGCTTCCAGCAAATATGCTGGAGGCACAGAGTTCCACTTCTCCCTAGAAGCTTTGCCATTGACGTTCGCCTCCTTCTTTATGTTCTCTTTGGATGACATGAGAGTGAATGAAGATGGAGTTTGAACCTCATGGCCATATATATACAGTGAAGGTCAGCCCCTGCCAACTCTTCATCTTCCCCATAAATGGGCGGGTAACACTTAACGAGGAAGAAGAGAAAAAGACATTTCAAAAAAGTGTGCCCCATAAATAGGTTCATTATTGGGAATGAACCGAGCACTTAATAGCCTTTTTTTGATTAAGAATGGAGCACTCAGACTGTGCGACCATCAGGTTGTGCGATCATGCACAGCAATCAGGTTACGCAACTGCTAGGTTATGCGACTCTTGTATTGTGCAACAATCAAGTTACACGACCCTCATGTTGTACCCAAATTGATTTCATAAAATCAAAAGAGAGCACAACTTTTTGAAGCACTGCACAACACGGATCGACAGCAACCAAACCCTAAAAAGGGAGGCACAAGTTATGAGGTGCGCCCAACTCTAAAAAGAGTGGGTGCACGTTGTCAGAATCGAGCCAAGCCCTAAATAGGGTGGTCGACAATCAGGTCTATGATCAGATACTTACCCTCCAAGGCCGGTTTGGCCATTTTTCGGTGATGAAGGCATAGCTCGCGTAGAGGACTCGGCCATATTTTTTCCCTTCTTGGCAGCAGAACGCTTGGGCGCCATTGGTGCTAGTCGAAACTCTCGAAGATCGGAAAGAAGGAGAAAAAAGGGTTTTGAAGAATCCTAAACGATGATAAAGAATAAAAAATCCAAAGGGTACGACTATTTATAGCTTTGAAAGTGAGGTTGAATTGCACAACTTGCGCTGAAGAACCGGGCTCGAGTTGACTGGCGCAACTTAGACACAGTCATTTCAAATTTAAAGTATTTCGAAACTTTGAAGACATTTTAAATTTTGAAAACTTTGAAGGGGGTCTCGTAGAGGCTAAAAATTAAGCTATGCTACTCACCCAGAAGTCATCTCATCAAGTTGCATCATATCAATAGGTTGTGCCATATTAGGTTGCAACTACATCAAGTTGCGCCACATCATGTTGCGCCACTTCAGGTTGCGCCAACCTCAAGTTATGGGAGTGCCACATGGCATGCTTCCTCGAGAATCTGTAACAGCTGCCATTATTTCCTGACAACTGATAGCATAAATATTAAAGAAAATCCATTCGGATCCCGCACAACACGAAGCTCGAGAAGATTGGGTCAGACAGCTAAGCAGTTCGCTCAAATTGCCACATTGTGCCCCCACGCAACCTAATGAAGCTCGCGCAAGGTGATCAAACAATATCCATAGCAGGATGACGTGGCACGCAAGCCACTAACTTCGTAGAACGTGTCTACTATATTGCTTACGACCATGCATATCTCACTCAAATGATGCCACGTGTCCACAACAGTTGGTACAACCGCTCACGCAAGTTACTATGTTGTGCCCTTGCGTAACCTGATAAAGCTCGAGCAAGATGATCAAACAGTATCCAGAACAGGGTGACGTGGCGTGCAAGCCACTAACTTCGCAGAACGTACCTACTATACTGCCTACGACCACGTGCATCTTAACCAAACGATGCCATGCGTCCACAACTGTTGGTGTAACCGTTCGTGCAAGTGAACATGCACACAACCTAAAGCTCGTGCAACCCAGAATAACTGCTAAACAGTTATTTCCAGAACTCTATAAATGGAGTTTCAAATCAGTCTCAAGGTATCACGAATGATCATAATCTCCTGCTAACGTGCTGTTGCATCCTCCAGAGGCTCGTGTCTTCGATATCACATCGTCCAAGGGATAAAGTAATCATTTTCTAATCAAATTTCTATAGTTGTACTTCCCCAGAAGTCAATTGTACTTTTTGGTACTCTTTCTCAGTTTGTAGAAATCAAAACCTCTTTTATTTTTTGTAAACATTTGGTACTGCAGTCTCGGCATAGTTTGGACAAACTTCAGGCAAGTATACCTTACCTTTTTGATTTATAGTATTTACATGCTTGCATGTTCTATCAGTCGTTTATTTGGATATGATGCTACATGATTCACTTGCTTTTATCTGTATACTTACATGATTATACCTGCTGACATGATACATGGATTCATATTGCATGGCATATGGAAGACTCAGTTATGATCTTGGGATGTTTACTCGATGATCGATTTTTCTGTGTACATGTTGACTGGATTTATGGACTTATAATTTACTAGAGTCGGACTGGACATGTCGTAGATGCGACACAGACAATATCATCGAATGGGAAGGACAGTTACTAGATGGAGAGGCTACTATTGGTTTGTTGTTGTTGACAATAGGCGGTTCGGTGACCCCTACTGCGAGAGAATATTGTGTTTAGAGAGCTCCATTCGTTGAATGTTGTTTTCAAGTGTATTTCACACAGACTAGATAGTCTGTCTAGTAGTTGTGTTACTGGAATCACCTGATTATTTTTTGATCACCTATTTATTACCTGGATCACCTGTCTACTACCTTCACATGTTATTTACTATATTTCATATGGCATGCATATTATGTATCTTGCTACGTCCCACCGAGGACCTAGTTTTCTTCTAGGTTAATGCTGAGATCTGAAATAGGATATTAGGGACACTACTTCAGGATTTCAGGTATTGTAACTCCCTAAAATCATTTTGTAAATTATAGAAATTATTTCCTGATTTTCTATTTAGAAAAATATAATTTTGCTTTTCTTAATAAAACTTGGTTTTAATTAATAAAGATGATTTTAAATAATTTTAATTTTATCTAATTGTAATTATTTATTAATTTTGATTATTGTTACTAATAATGATTAATTAGTATAATTTATGGGCTGTATTTATTTTGTTCTAAATGGGTTTATAATTAAAGCCTACCAAGCCTTGGGCTTTGGATCATGGGCTCTAGCCTACAATTCATAAGTAAAGGACTTAGAATAGTTTTTAATCAATTCTGGATTAGTTATAATTATTAATTAGCTATTAATTAATTAAGGTGATTAATTAGCTGGTTAGTTAGTTAGTTATCATGCTTTACTAATAACCCTAGATCTAATACAAATTACATAGGGGTGTCACTCAGGCTGACTTGAACAACACACTAATATTTTAGTATAAATATTAGGGGTGTTCTCCAGTTATTTTAATATTATTTTCTGATGCACTGTTATACTGACACACTTTCCAATGTCCTCACTGTTCTCTCCACTCTGATCACTGCTGCAACTGCCAAGCACCGCCGTGCGCTACCGCGACTTTACCGGAGCCTCGTAGAGATGATGATCACCTTGCTGTCCATGTTCACTTCACCACCGCTGCTTGCCGGATCTCTGCCTCATTGTCACTCCTCGATCTCGACATACGTATTTTTATTTTTGATTCCTGTGTACAGTATTTGTACATGTGCACCTTTAATTTATTGTTTTACTAATTATTATATGTAGCATTTAAACATGTCATTAGTGGAATAGTTAGAGCATGTTTAGAGACTAAGGTTTGGTGGAGCCAACCCTCACCCACTATAAATAATATCTTACACACACTCTTTCCTCATTCACTCTCTCATTCAATTCCCTCAACCACCACCATTAGACAAGTACAACTTGCTCAAAAGTGGAGATTTGTGCATTTTTCATCCTTAATTTTTCCTTTGATATTATTTGTCTATATTGTTCTTCTCATCATCCTCTACAAGTTTAGAACTTGGTATTTCCGGTTTTGATGGATAGATTCTTGTAGATCTAAGTTTATGTTATTTTTGTTTTCCTTGGTTTTGATATATTAAACTTGCTTTTTTTTAAAATCTAGTTGTTCCATGTGGTAGAGCATTTTATTTTACCCAAATTTGATCTTTGAAAAGTTAGATTTTGTTTTGTTTTGGCCGAGTTGTGCAAGTTTGAAGTTCATGGGTTCCATGGCCATCTTTCTCAATTTTTTGGAGAAGATGAGCAGTTTGGCCGCATGCAGCTTGGCCGCATGAGTCTGGCCGCATGAACCCTTGGTCGCATGAGTCTGGCCGCATGAGTCTTCGGCCGCATGAGTTTTTGGCCGCATAAGTCTGACAGCATGCAGCTTGGCCGCATGAACCCTTGGCCGCATGAGTCTGGCCGCATGCAGCTTGGCCGTATGAACCCTCGGCCGTATGCAGCTTGGCCGCATGAACCCTTGGTCGTATACAGCTTGGCCGCATGAAGCCTTGGCCGCATGAGTCTGGTCGCATGAACCCTAGGCCGCATGCATCCTTGTGTCTTGGTCCTCATTGTTGATCTGACTACCTATGCGAGTGCTGGATAAACCTATGTGTGTACTAAGGAACAATCTATGTGAGCACCGAGGTGCTAAGTGTTCCTACGTGATACCTGCCAGTACATCCAAGAGTCCAGCATTTACATAGCGAATGGTCAGTAGCAAGGACGTGGTATGTATTGTGTGTTGCATTACACCAAGAAGGGGAACATACGTATGACTCCACGAGCCAGTACAGATCCCTTCTTGGGGTACTCGTACATTGTACGACATCTAAGGGAGTGAGCAGGTGACCACGACATGTGAACTCCGAGGATAACCTAGGGATTAACTAGGCAACTAACTTGGTAGATGCATTAGATGGGAAGAATCCCGAGATCGTGCCATACTAGTCACCCCAGGTCTAGTCCTCACGTGTCGGGTTGGCCGCCACGGATATGGTTTCATTCGCCTTTAGCAGATGACTATATCCGACTTCTACGAGCTATGTGTTATATGTTTTAGTGCGGTAGCTCTCCGGGGGACCCGTGCATAATCAATGTGCTATATATCCAATGTTTTGCCTAGCCCTGTTGGGTTGACACGATCTGAGGATTTCTTTTAATTAGTATCACGGGGATAACTCCGCCAAATATAGAAAGCCGTAGGAGTGAATGGCCGCTTAAAAAATGACTTAACTGTGCCTTGTACCTTCCGTTAGTAGCCGAGGGACATGGACTGTCATGGTGCGTGGTCCAACCCATGTCCTTATTTGGTTGTTGGGTTGATCTATCGTGCTATGACAGACTGTGGACCGAGGTTACGACCGAAAGCCATTACTAATATTATTATTTTATGCTTGGGTTTTATCTCACTCTTTTGTGCTCCATTGTGGTACTTGCTATTCGAGGCTAACCTCGCTGATTTTGTTTGGCCAGATCACGTAGAAGAGCCTGAGGATCCGACCTTCCTCCCTGACGTCAATGGTGCATACTAGGAGCATGGCTGGCGGGGGACTTGAGTGAGTTTCTTCTCCACCACTCTAGTTTTCATCATTTATGTTCTGTCGTTTAGCCACCGGCACCTGTTTAGCCGGTTAATCTGGATATTTTATCTTTTGCATAATTGTAATTAAATCAGACTACAGCTAAATACGATTATATACCTATGACTCTCTGGGCTAGCTAACTTATAAAGCTAGATCCCCATGATCATTTTGATAAAGCGTCGGGGACGCCTTACTGCTTTATCTCATATGCTCATTAATTGATATTTTCTTTCTTTGAATGATTAAGACATAGATGCTCTGTGAGACCATATGAGACTTGATTGTAGCATGCAATCCCTTGTCTTTTGACAGCCACGATCGCCATATGACGTTTGCATACCTCATATGGAGTAGCTGGCCTAGTCCGTCTCCGTATTTCGGTACTGGAGCGTGACAACGTTTTATTGGTGGCCCATGCTGGTCTGATTTTCAGACTTGTGGGGTGTTACTATTATAGGAGTCTCAATCAAAACTTGTTCCCTTGATCTCTTGTCCCGTCTTCTCTTTTTCAACTTGATTGATAACTTGAATTGCTTCTCGAATCTTTCTTGTCCTGTCATTTGATATCATGTATCTTTTCCTATAGGGGTGCTTCTTTCTCAGTAGATGGCAAGGCCAACATGGAGGAACGTCTAGTAGAGCATGGCTCAATGGGGCAGCAGCAGAAAAGAATACCTTCACCTGACCAGATCCGAGTGGAAGTGATATCAGAGCCAGTAGAACTACAGGTTCTAGAAACTCCTGCACCCCCAGCGGTACTGGCAGCGACAAAAGTACCTAATGCTGCAGCACTCATGGAGGTCATTCGGGGATTTTTGGCCACTCAGCAGTGTCAGGTGGCAGCCCATCAGCAACAACACATCCAACAGCAGGAACAGAACGTGCTACTGAATCAGGGATTACAATTAGCCCTTGAGAGAAGTGTCAGGAATGATTCGGGAGTGTCGGAGAGGTTTTGTCGACTTAACCTGAGATACTTTGATGGCACAGAGGATGCCATCACGGCGGATGCTTGGCTTTAGGATATTGAAACCATATTGACCGCAACAAAGGTTCCAGCAGAAGAGAAGGTTGACCAAGTCAGACTGTTACTTCAGGATCTCGCCCGCGACTGGTGGGCATGGAAGAGGTTGGAATGAGACGTCATGTTCCTTAGGATAGCTTTAGTACCAGATTCAAGGCCACGTACTTTAGCGTGGTAGCGCGGTATGAGCTACATCATAGGTTTATCAGTCTCAAGCAGGCTGGTAAGACGGTGGATGAATATGCAGCGGAGTTCTGTAGACTAAGTCGGTTTGCATCGACGATGGTGGCAACGGAGCCAGAGAAGGCTGTAAGATTCCAGCAGGGACTTCATTTGAAGATTCTACAGCTAGTAGAAGGGCACGATTATCAGACTTTTGATGTCATTTTAACGACAATACGGAGGCATGAACTCACCCAACAAAGGTTGGCAACAAGACATGGGGGCCAGAAGAGGTCTCATCCCCAGAGTAGGGGCGGAGGAGTAGTGCAGCGAACATCGGCACCAACACCTGGCATCCATATTCATGAGTCAGGAGCGCCACGGAGGACGACGTTATCAGAGATAACAACACCAGTTCGATTTCAGCAGCCGAGGAACCAGCAGCAGTGCCAGGGGGCGCCCATTGGATGTACTTACTACGGTAAGGGAGGGCACACTGGGGATATGTTTCATTCAGCTAATGGATTATGCATGAGGTGTGGCAGTCCAGACCACCGGATTGCCAATTATCCTATGATGCAGAGGCCAGGAGGGGCAGTTCAGCAATTTTCGACGTTGCCAGCTCCGGAGACAGTACCGTAAAGAGGACCAGCATTGGCCATAAGGCCGCTAGCCCAGCGTCTGCCAATGCAGGCTCAGATGTTTCTCCAGACGCAGAACCAGGAAGGCCAGCAGAGGCCACAACAACAGCATGGACAAGAAAGACAACAGCAGGGAGCTCAGCAAGGCCAGGGCCAGGCCTTCACCTTATCACTGGAGGATGCACTAGCTTCAGGCGACGTGGTTGCAGGTAATATTTCTGTTATCTCTTTTCTTGCAGTAACATTGTTTGATTCGGGGGCTATCCACTCTTTTATATCTGCACAATTTGCGACGCGTATTGGATTGAAGTTCGAGGCATTGCCAGAGAGGATGAATATACTCACGGGTAATAGACTCGTAGTAGTTAACAGAGTGTGCTTAGCATGTCCGGTCATAGTGTTTGGGCGATTATTGCCCGCATCTTTGATTGAGTTCCCTATAAGCCACTTTGACGTTGTCCTAGGCATGGACTGGTTGAGAGACAGTCATGCGACGATAGATTGTCGAGGAGGTAGGTTAGTATTTAATATTCCTGGCATTGAGGAGTTCGTCTTTATTCGATCATTGGAGGATCGACCCAAGGGCATTGTTGCAGAAGCATTGGCAGAGCAGGAGCAGATTTCTAGAGTGGTCAAAGAGTTTCTTGATGTATTTCCAGATGAGCTTCCAGGTTTACCATCGGTGAGAGATGTAGAGTTTTGTATTGAGTTAAATCCTGGAACAGAGCCTAAGGTCGACAGAGTTTACAGGATATCGCAGTCAGAGTTAGACAAGTTGTACCAGCATAAAGAAGAACTGAAGGCAAAGCAGTTTATCCGGGAGTATGAATCGCCCTGGGCAGCACCAGTGATTTTAGTACCCAAGAAGGATGGATCGACGCGAATGTGCATTAATTGCCGATAGTTGAATGCAGTAACAGTGAAGAACAAGTATCCGTTACCAAGGATCGATGACTTGTTTGATCAGTTGAGTAAGGCATGCATCTTCTCTAAGATTGATCTTCAATCTGGATATTATCAAGTGAGGGTCCGGGAGCAGGACATACCCAAGACAGTATTTGGATCGCGGTATGGACATTATGAGTTTCTGGTGAATGCCATTTGGACTGACTAATGTCCCAGCCGTGTTCATAGATTTGATGAATCGCATCTTTGTGCTATATTTGGATAAGTTTGTAGTAGTGTTCATAGACGACATTCTCGTATATTCCAGTAGTGAAGAAGAACATGAGAAACATCTTCGGATAGTTTTGAAGACCTTGAGGGAGCATCAACTTTATGTGAAGCTTAGTAAATGTGAGTTTTGGTTGGATCGTATTTCGTTCCTAGGACACATCGTCTCTGGAGCAGGAGTGTCAGTAGATCCGAAGAAGGTTAAGGCGGTAGAAAATTGACCAGTTCCGAAGGCAGTAGCAGATGTGCGTAGTTTCTTGGGATTAGCAGGTTCTTACAGAAGGTTCGTGGTAGACTTCGCTAGGATTTTGGCACCCTTGACGCGTTTGACGCATAAGGATGTAAAGTTTGTTAGGTCCATAGGGTGTCAGACATCATTTGAAGAGTTGAAGAAGAGATTAATCTCAGCCCCGATCTTGACGCTTCCAGTAGGATCGGGAGAGTTTACAGTATATTGTGACGCATCCGGGAAGGGACGGGTGTGTATTGATGCAGCATGGTAAGGTGATAGCATATGCATCTCGATAGCTTCGAGATCATGAGTTGAACTATCCGACCTACGACCTGGAATTAGAAGCAGTGGTATTTTTGCTTAAGTTATGGAGGCACTATTTATATGGGGATCGAGTGGAGATCTACACCGATCATAAGAGCTTAAAGTATGTATTTACCCAGAGTGACCTAAACATGAAACAAAGAAGATGGTTGGAGTTACTGAAGGACTTTGATGTAAATCTTCAGTATCATCCAGGCATGGCGAATGTGGTAGCAGATTCCTTGAGCAGGAGGGGTGGCGCATTCATTTTAACCTCGCAGAGGCATATTTTGGAAGATCTTTAGGAAATAGGAATTGAAGTGATCTTCCCACAAGATAGGAATTGAAGTGATCTTGCCACAAGATACATGAGTTATGGCCGGTTTACAGATTCAGTCTACTTTGGTGGAGAGGATCAGAGCAGCCCAGGCAGAGGATCCGCGAATCTCGAAGCTTCGATCAGAATGCGAATCAGGACTCAGAAAGGAGTTAGTAATCCATGAGGATGGTACACTTAGGTTCAGAAACCGTATTTGTGTACCCGGTGGAGACCTTCGACAGGAAGTTATGTCAGAGGCTCATAGTTCTCCTTATTCTATCCATCCCAGAGGCACAAAGATGTACCAAGATATAAAGCATCACTTTTGGTGGAATGGCATGAATAGGGAGATATCGAGGTTTCTGTCCAAATGTTTGTTATGTCAGCAAGTAAAGGCAGAGCAGCTGAGGCCAGCAGGATTATTACAATCGCTTCCTATTCCGGAGTAGAAATTGGAGCACATCACAATGGACTTTGTGACCGGTTTACCTGAACCACGACTGGTCGAAACGCAGTTTGGGTGATTGTGGATCGGCTCACGAAGGTTGCTCATTTTCTTCCTTTCAGAGTAGGGCAGTCTACTGAACATTTGGCAGAAATGTATATAAAGCAGATTGTGAGGCAGCATGGTGTTCCAGTCAGCATAGTATCAGATCGAGATACACGGTTCACCTTTCACTTTTGGCTGAGTTTGCATCAAAGTTTGGGTACCAAGTTGAGGTTCAGTACAGCCTATCATCCACAGACGAAAAGACAGTCAGAAAGAACCATACAGACATTGTAAGATATGTTACGGGCTTGTACTTTAGACTTCGGCAGAACTTGGGAAGATCATCTTTATTTAGTAGAGTTCTCTTACAATAATTATTATCAGGCAAGTATACAGATGGCACTGTTTGAAGCATTATATGGAAGGAAATACAGGTCTCCTCTGGCATGGGACGATATGGGAGAACAAAAATTATTAGGACCAAAGATGATCACGTAGACCGTAGAAACAGTCAAGTTGATCAGAGAGCGGCTTCGGGTTGCGCAGGACAGACACCGACACTGGGCAGATCAGTATCGTAGGCCTCTAAAGTTTGGTGTTGGTGACCAAGTGTTTCTGCAAATTTTGCCTACTAAGGGTATCATCAGATTTGGAACCCGAGGAAAGCTTAGTCCAAGATACGTTGGTCCATTTGATATTCTCGTTCGGGTAGGCGATGTTTCTTATCGTCTTGCCTTTCCGCCTTCACTATGTGATGTACATGATGTGTTTCATGTATCTCATTTTCGTAGGTATGTCTCAGATCTGAGTCACATCCTCAATCATTCTGAGTTTGTCGTCGGTACAGACCTGACTTACAAGGAGCAACCCGTATCCATTTTGGATCGGCAAGAGAATGTGCTAAGGAATCGGACTATTAGTCTTGTCCATGTCGCTTGGGTCCATCACTCACCAAGAGAGTCGATATGGGAGCTAGAGGACGAGATTAGATCTCGATATCCGCACTTGTTTGACTCAGAAGGTATATTTATTCTTATGCCTTCGAAAAATGTTTCCATGCTTGAATTGCACCCGCTAGGGCAGATGATTGTTTTCTAATGCCTGCTAGAATTGACAGAATTGTATGTGTATTTAGTCTTGTAATTAGTATCTTTCTTGCCTTGATTTATCTATCTTATCTTGGCAGAAATTTCGAGGACGGAATTTTTCTAAGGAGGGTAGAGATGTCACTCCCTGATCCCGATATACGTATTTTCATTTTTGATTCATGTGTACAGTATTTATACATGTGCACCTTTAATTTATTATTTTACTAATTGTTGCATGTAGCATTTAAACATGTCATTAGTGGAATGGTTGGAGCATGTTTAGAGACTAGGGTTTGGTGGAGCTAACCCTTACCCACTATAAATATTCCACACTCTCTTTCCTCATTCACTCTCTCATTCAATTCCTTCAACCACCACCATTAGTCAAGTACTACTTGCTCAAAAGTGGAGATTTGTGCATTTTTTATCCTTGATTTTTTTTTCTTTGATATTATTTGTCTATATTGTTCTTCTCATCATCCTCTACAAGTTTAGTACTTGGTATTTTCGGTTTTGATGGATAGATTCTTGTAGATATAAGTTTATGTCATTTTCAGTTTCTTTGGTTTTGATCTATTAAACTTTTTTGTTTTCAAAATCTAGTTATTCCATGTGGTAGAGCATTTTATTTTACCCAAATTTGACCTTTGAAAAGTTAGATTTTATTTTGTTTTGCCCGAGTTGTGCAAGTTTGAAGTTCATGGGTTCCATGGCCACCTTTTTCGGATTTTTGGAGAAGATGTGTAACACCCCAGTCCTAAAATACGTAGGACTAGAAACGTAGACATGCCAGCCGTATAATAAATATACGTAAGCTGTAAAATGCAGTAAAACCAAGGCTAACTAATCTCATCCACAAATTGAAAGAATAAAGGATATCATATAATCAACTATGAAATTGTCATTTGGTACATGTAGTTGGGCGGAGACAAATCCACTACCAACTATAAAAAGAAATACACAATAAAAGAAAAAGTTTGGCGAGTGAAGCGAAGACGATCAAAGTACAATCATCCTCGAAGAAATAGAGATGATCATGGCCACGGCTAGAACACCTGCGAAAGACAAGAGCACACACCTGGCGAGATAATCAGGTCATCAGAGGGACGTAATAAGACACATAATATCATGCTAATATAAATGAATAAATATTGTTCAAATAAATAAGTTAATTGAATTATAACATGGTCCAATACACACCTATTGAACTAGCTTACCATCCTCCCAACCAAACAAGGACATGAGATGGTAAACTAATTCACGGTGACGTATCTTTCCATGCTATGAATCCAATATGGTATCCGGACCCCAACAAGGTTCAATACCTTCTCATCAGAGTAGTAAGCCACACCTACAACCAAACAAGGACAAGATGTTGCAAACTAATCCGCGACAAGTTATTGTTCCAAGCCATGGTCAGATACAAGTAACCAAACCAAAAGTACTCGTACCTAACGGATAAGGTAGCCTAACCATTCAAAGTGAAATATAGTTAAGAATAATTCTTCCTACGCATAGGCCCTGGCTAAAATAGGATCGACATAGTCCCCCCTTGGGCACCAGAGGCCCAATCAATAAGAGCATAACGTTCCGTAGGACGCCAGTGGCCGTCAGTAATCATGGGTCATCAACCCCGTATCTCCAGCGGAGCTTCCGGATCACAAAGAAAAATGCATCGAAGCCCATACGCTAAGGAATTTTCCTTCCCGTCTAATGCCTACTATGTTGTATCCACAGCAGTAAAGCTCTATAATTGCTAAGTCAAACTACCATGCAATTCTATTAGCGGTTATTCCTATCGCACGGCTTGTACGTACTGGTGGCCAGCCAATCACGTGCGTCCGTATTCTACATGCGACACACAACTTCGTGGTACGACGTGTCAAGGCCAAATGAATGCAACACACAAGGTGGTCCCTTAAATCTAGGTTTAATGTGTAAGAAAACTAATATATAGCAGGAAATATAAATGAACAGTAAGTTCTAACAGGTTATGCCATGTATCACAGTTTATTTTGCATAAAGAAAATAATGAACAATGCATGAAATATGAGCTAAATAAATAAACAGCAATTGGTAAGGTGTCTTGCCTGGTAGGACACCTGGTGTGCTGCGATGATCAAGGTGGCACGAATTGCGACTTCGATGCAACAACTATGCAAGGTGACCTCTGATGGTGGCACGATCAGTTCCATTGGGTCCCGAAGGGTCAATTTAGTTAGGGTGGGCATAAGGTAGTATAGAATTGGCGAGGGAATAGAAAAAAAAATGGGATTAGTCATTGACCGAAAGATAATCGAAGAAAAATTGGATAAAAATTTTATAATACTTGAAAATATTTCTTATTAGCTTAAAAGTAGTTTTTAGATAATTGCTTGAAAATAAAAAATAAAAAAATAAAACCATTTTTAGGCAAAACTCCAGTTTGTCCAAATAGGATTTCTAGGAAAAAAAACTATATCTTATTAGTAAAAATAAATATTTGAAAAGACTAGTAAATTATTTCATAAATTTGGAAACTACTCTTTATGGGTCAAAAAAAATACTTTTAACTAAATACTGAATAATCTAGAAAATTATTGTATTTTACAATATAGGTGTAGGCCAAGCCTCATGATATAACCTTTTTAGAAAATATATAATTTACCTATAAATATTTTAATAACTATTATTATAATATATCAATAAAAATAATAATACAAATATTTATATATACCATATATATGTATATACTGCTTTATACTGATAAAATAATAATAGCAATAGAGTAATAATAATAACAAACTATATTAATAACAGAAATATTAATAATAATATATATTTAGCTATACAGTACATATAAATACTTAATAATATAGTAAATAATTAAATATAATAATGATACTGATATAATAATAATAATAATAAAAACCTTAAATTATATTGCTTTCTTCTCAAATAAACAGAGAGAGAGAGTACAAAGAGAAGAGTGAGGAGAAGAGAAAAGAGGGAAAGGCGGAGGAGAGAGAGAGAGAGAGAGAGAGGGGACGAGAGAAGGAAGTCGGGAAGAGAGGGAAGGAGAGGCGAAAGGAGTGAGAGGGTGAGGAAGAGCGGAGGGGGAGAAGACGATCGGAGCTGGAGAAGGAGCAACGGCGACGCACGCTCGACTGGATGCGCCATCGTCGGCTGGAAGGTTGCACCGGGCACGCAACGACGGAGAAGGTGCTGCGACGGCACGTAGAGTTCGTCAGCGGCACGGAAGAGAAGTGAGCGCGGGAGAGGAGGAAGGGGATCGGGGTTTCGATGGCTCGGCGGCAAGGGCGCGGCATCCACGGAAGCGCAGGGCGGAGGGTTTCCTCGGAAGGTGAGGGGTTTGTCGACGGACGGGCGCGGCAAGCGCGGCGGCGCTTGGTGGCGGTCACGCGGGATAGGGGTGCGGCTGGAGGCCAGAGCTACGGACGACGACGGACCAAGCTGGATAGGGCAGAGGTCTTCCGACGGCGGGGGTTTGGATCTACGGTGGGTTGACCGGTGTTGCGTGCACGAGGCGGCGCTGAAGGCGCTGGTCGTGGGAGCTCAGGTGCGGCAGAGCGGTCACCGCGCGGGGACGATGTCGCGACGGCCAGAGGTGAGGGGGTGTGTGTGTTTTTATTTTATTTTTGGTAGTGGCATGCTTTGGTACGGTACCGTTGGTGGCGGTGGCCATGGTTTTGGGACGACGGTGGTACTCCGGTGGCCGGTGGAGAAAACGGCGGTGGTGGTGCTATTTTGGGCTGCAATGGTGGTAGCGTGGTGATGATAATGGTGGTGGTTTTGGTTGTGATGACAGTGATGGGAGTCGGCGGCCACGGAGGTGATTGGGGCGAGGCTGGCCGAAGCCGGGGGGCAGCGAAGTTGGGTTGTGGCGATGGTCGATTCCATAATGGTGGTGGTGGATTGACTTGGCAAGGGTGCTGGGGGTAATGATGGGAGTTTTGTAAGGCTGTGGTGGTTGTGATCGGGTGGTTGTGAGTCGCCGGAGGGGAAGTCGTGAAGTGAAGGTCGGAGTGGTGTTTTGTTCGGGATGCTGACGGTGTTGGTGTGGTCGGGTGGCTCGGCCAAGGCGTTTGGCCGAGGGTCGCAGGCGGCGGGTTCTACTGGTGGCAGGGGCACTTTGGTGGTGGTGTAGGAACGACGAGGAGAGGATGATGGTGGTCATGGCTAGAATAGGTTTAGATTAGGAATTTGATTTTGTCGGGGGGTATCCGACACGGAAGAGATAAAAATGTATATATAAAATTTTTGGAATAAGATATTGGGAAGACACCCGGGGTCAGACCCGAGGCCGTCACAGCTGACACGGGAGACGTTGGACACAGACACGAGGCACTCACATTGGTGGAATTTATGGAGAAATAATATGGAGAAAATAATGTGGAGGCTCCCTTATTTATAGGGTTGAGGATCCAAATTCGATAAGATGTAGGAGATTTAAATCCCCTTTTAGATAATTCATCTATTAATTTAAATCAATTCAATACTTTCAAATCCAAATCCAAATCAATTTAAATCTAATTAAATTCCATCTTTTACTTTAAAATAAATCAAATTTCAAATATAGATATTAACTTACTATTTAAATCAATCCATAAAATCAAATCGAGATTTAAATTGCCACAATAATTTCAAAATATATTTCCCAAAATACCAATAATAATAATTTCAAAAATTACATAATTATTTAAAAATAAACTAATAAATATTATATATATATATATATATATGTACGAAAAATATTATTTATTATTAATAACTGTTATAAACGAAAGACTTTTTATAAATAAAATAATGGACTTGGAAATATTGGTATGATAGCTAAAATAATTATTATATATATTATTTTGAAACTATAAAAATAGAAAAAAAATGTTTTTCTAAAATATGTACGCTCGCACATATTCGCACTCGTCGAGCAATTACGAAAAATAAAATTTCGCGCACGACGTGCAATACAACTACGCGACGTACAAATACAAAATAAACTAAAAAAATCAGTACCAAATTTATAAAAAAGAATAGTAGAATTTTAGGGGTTTTACAAGATGAGCAGTTTGGCCGCATGCAGCTTGGCCGCATGAGTCTGGCCGTATGCAGCTTGGCCACATGAACCCTTGGCCGCATGAGTCTGGCCACATGCAGCTTGGCCGCATGAACCCTTGGCCGCATACAGCTTGGCCGTATGAGTCTGGCCGTATGCAGCTTGGCCGTATGAGTCTTTGATCGCATAAAGCTTGGCCGCATGAACCCTGGGCCGCATGCAGCTTGGCCGCATGAGTCTTCGGCTGCATGAGTCTGGCCGCATGCAGCTTGGCCGCATGAACCCTTGGCCGCATGCTGCTTGGCCGCATGAGTCTGGCCGCATGAACCCTCTGCCGCATGCGTCCTTGTGTCTTGGTCCTTATTCTTGATCTGACTACCTATGCGAGTGCTGGATAAACTTATGTGTGTACTAAAGTATAATCTATGTGAGCACCGAGGTGCTATCCTATGTTCTAAGTGTTCCTACGTGATACCTGCCAGTACATCCAAGAGTCCAGCATTTACATAGTGAATGGTCGGTAGCAATGATGTGGTATGTGTTGTGTGTTGCATTACACTAAGAAGGGGTACATGTGTATGACTCCATGAGCCAGTACGGATCCCTTCTTGGGGTACTCGTACATTGTACGACATCTAAGGGAGTGAGCAGGTGACCACGACATGTGAACTCCGAGGATAACCTAGGGATTAACTAGGCAACTAACTTGGTAGATGCATTAGATGGGAAGAATCCCGAGATCGTGCCATACTAATCACCCCTAGCCCAGTCATGACGTGTCGGGTTGGCTGCCATGGATATGCTTTTATTCGCCTTTATCAGATGACTATATCCGACTTCTACGAGCTATGTGTTATATATTTTAGCACGGTAGCCCTCCGGGGGACCGGTGCATAATCAATGTGCTATATATCCAATGGTTGCCTAGCCCTGCTGGGTTGACATAATCTGAGGATTCCTTTTAATTAGTATCACGGGGATAACTTTGCTAAATATAGAAAGCCGTAGGAGTGAATGGCCGCTTAAAAAATGACTTGACTGTGCCTTGTACCTTTCGTTAGTAGCTGAGGGACATGGACTGTCATGGTGCTGTCTGCCATGAAATATAAAAGAGCAGAACATTTTTATGGGAGGACTGGACTTTTACTTCATGTTATAAACTCGTTTGTACAAAGAAAGCCTAGGAACGAAAACCTAGGTACAACAATCTAAGTACAATTGTTTATTTTTTATTCTGGGGGGTGATGGTAGAGGCTCGGGAAAGCGACGGCAGCTCTGCCTTACTCCTTGGACGATCGAACGTAGCCTTGGCTCCTGTAACGAGATGCTTGGCATTGACGAAGAAATGCTCTTCTTGCTCTCCTCGTATTGCTCTTCTGGCTTCTCTCTCTCTGGATTAATCTCTGTGTATTTTTCTCTCTGATTATTGGGGGAGCGTCCTTTTGCAAGGGAATAGCACCTTACTATTTATAATAGTGGGGGGCATCATTAGGGTTTACAATGATTGCCCATTCTCAAAGTGGCGGCGACCTAGTAAATGATCAATCTGGGTTATTAATCTTGAGCGTGAAGGATCTGGGCCATTAATGAGGATTATGCCAAATCATGTCAGTAATTAATGTTGATTGCACTAAATCCCCATCATAATGATTTGCTGATGTCCGCAAATCTAAATGAATCAATTTAATTTATTCTCTTGCCACGTGTCCCAATATATTGGGATCTGACCCAAAATTTGATTATCTTTAGGACACATGTCCTGTTATCATTTTTGAGCCGCATGAGGAGCGTTCGTGTTTGGGCCGCATGAAGGTCGTCATGACCGAGCCGCATGAAAGATTTCATGACTGAGCCGCATGAATAGTCTCTATACTCGAACCGCATGAAGGTTATCATGACCGAGCCGCATGAATATGTTCATGACCGAGCCGCATGGGGGTCTTCATGGCCGAGCCGCATGGATTTCTTCATGGCTGAGCTGTATGAGAGTCTTCATGGCCGAGCCGCATGGATTTCTTCATGGCTAAGCCGCATGGGGGGACCTTCATGATTGAACCGTATAGGTTTCTCTGTACTGGCCGTGTGAACTCGTCTAGTCTGGCCGCATAAACTCGCCTCGAAGCTGTGAAGATTTTTTCCAGTTCTCTAGGAAGATAGTGCTCTTGTGTCAGTCATTATGACTACTTTACGTCAGGGCTGTCAACTGTCAGCTGTCAGCCGTCAAAGCATTAATTGTGTTGAATGACGCCGGGTACAGCTGTTCTGAAAAGAAACGTGGCTTCCCTCTGCTGGCCGCATGGAGTCCACTCTGTGTTTGAGCCGCATGGGACTCTTGAGCCGTATGTGGCTTCTTGGCCGCATGGATCATTTTTTTCCTCTTTTTCATGCTTCTACAAGACCCCCTTCAAAGTTTTCAATGTACAAAATTGAAATACTTTGAATAAAAAGCATGATTATGCCAGAGCCGCATGGATATATTCTGTCCTAGCCGCATGGATTTGACCAGCCGCATGATTACCTCAACCGTATGACTCTCTGAGCCGCATGGGCTGTTTTGGCCGCATGAGCTTCTTGCCACGTCTTCCTGCCACGTGTGCAAATCTTTTGTAAATCTTCTGTATTTAATGCTCTTGATTTGCTGTCAGATTTTAAGAGCCGCTTTTTTGGGCCAGGATCCCAAGAGTCAGGCTATTATTAAGCCGTTTTGCCTCGATGACCGAAGAGTCGGTCATCATATTGCACGCGGATCGAGGCATTCCTCCCTTGTCTATAAATAGGAACACTTTCGTTCCGGGGAGTCTTCTTTTCTCTCTTTGATCTTTCTAACTCCTTCCTCTCCCAAGCACCCATGGCTCCCAAGAAGGCTGCTGCGTCGAAGGCTGCGAAGGGCAAGGCAGTCGCTTTTGCGGCGACTGCGACGACAAACGTGGCCACTCCTCTGCCGGCCGCTGTTCACTCTGTTCATCCCGACGTTCATCCACCTATTGCTGGTAAGGGCATTGACTTAGAACCCTAATTGCCATAGCTCTGCTGCATAATTTATGCACAAGCCGCATGTACAAAGTTCGTCGATATAACCGTATAAGCACTTCGCCGAGGGGGCCGTATGGGCTTGTCATACTCGATCTGAACCGCATATATATTTTTGGTTTGAGCCGCATGAGCGTAGTTCACTTTTGAACCGCATAAGCTCATCTGCTTGTAGCCGCATGAGTCTATCTGTTCAGGGCCGCATGAGTCTGCGTGGACTTTGAACCGTAGAGTCTCACCTGAATCCGAGCCGCATCAGCGTCTAGTTTTGTCTGCTGAGTCCATGTGAACCTTGAACCGCATAGGCCCTTCTGAACCTAAATCGCAGAAGCTTCATAAGCTCATCTGAACTTGATTTGTATGGACTCGTCTGATTCGGAGCCGCATAAGGCTATAATGAACCGAACCGCATGGACTCATCTGGTTCTGAGCCGTATAAGGCTGTGACGACCCGAGCCGCATAGACTCAAATGATCTTTCAAACGCTTCTTTGTTTGACTATCTTCTAATCTTGTTTCTTTCGTCTTTCTTCAGTGAATCTGCTAGTAAATCCTGCGGGGGATTATTTGTGGACCTGTTACCCTGGGCGTACCTTGGTTTTAGGTACGAGTAACAAGTTTTGGAGAGGAATACCTAGAACAACTTCGCGATAAGACAGCTATAGAAGTTTTTGGTATTCGAGAGAATGCCAGGAAGCAACTGGGCTCCCAGACATGATAGGGAAGGGATGGGCGTGTACTGGAGACCCAGTACAGCATCTGTGGTCGACTTAGGCCATTTGTGGTCATCAAAGGACATTTGTGGTTAACAGAGGACATTTGTGGTCAACAGAGGACATTTGTGGTCAATAGAGGACATTTGTGGACCTATTATCCTTGTCGTACTCCGGTTGTGGGTACAGATAATAGGTTGAAAGGGAACCAACATACTTACTCAGAGGTAATGAGGACATGGCAAGTATGAAGGTTTCTTCTACGGAGCCTTCCCACGCAGAGGTAGTGAGGACATGGCAGGAGTGGGCTCAATGAAGAGGGGGTACATAAAATGACTCAGAGGTAATGAGGACATGGAAGTTTTATGTAGGGGGTGATTTATTTTTGGCGGAAGTGAAACGACTCAGAGGTAGCATCGACATGGTCGTTTTGGAAGTTTGTGGACCCGTTACCCTTTTTTGTGCACTGAGAGTGCGGGTAGTGGATCATGAGGGAGGATCTCTTATAGGAAAAAAGTTCAAAGGTATGATCATACATGACTTACTATCTGAAAGTGTAACCGGGATGTGAGTTCAGGGGCACCAGCGGGTACATGACTCGATATTGTGAAAGTGTGAGTTCAATAGCACCAGCGGGCACATGACTCAATAATCTGGGATGTTGTGGATGTGAGTTCAGCGGTACGAGAGGGTACATGACTCGAGAATCTAGAGAATGGTGAGTGTGAGTTCAGCGGTACGAGCGGGTACGTGACTCGTTGATCTGGAAAATGTGAGTATGAGTTCAGCGGTACCAGCGGGTACATGACTCTTATGACTGGAAAATATGGGAATGAGTTCAAAGGTACCAGCAGGTACATGACTCATGCGTATAGAAAATGCGGGAATGAGTTCAGAGGGACCAGCAGGTACATGACTCTATGTATGGAACCAGAATGTAAGTTCAGTGGTACGGGGAGGTACATAACTCGACACTCTGAGATGTCTCGAGGATTTTGTTTCAGACATAATACTTCTTCAGGAACTTTCCGTTGATGGACAACATGAGCAAGTCTCCATTTTGTTTTGCGAGGCGGTAGGCGTCGTTGGAGAATACAGCTTCGATGATGAACGGGCCTTCCCATTTTGGTTGGAATTTACCGGCGGTTTTATGCTTCATAACCATCGGCCTCCGAACCGCCAGAACGAGATCGCCTACTTGGAATATTCTGACCTTGACCTTCTTGTTGAAAGCTCCGGAGATTCTGGCCTGATATAGTTCGATTCGCTGTTGAGCTAACAGGCGTTTCTCGTCTAGGGCCTCCAATTCCTGTAGTCGACGATGGTGGTTTTCGTCTGTCGTCAGCTGATGTGTGAGGGCGACGCGGAGTAAGGGGATCTGAATCTCTAATGGGAGAACTGCCTCACTCCCGTATACCAGGGAAAATGGTGTATTCCCGGTGGCTGTTCGAACTGTGGTACGATACGCCCATAAGCATTCGCCGAGCTTCTCGTTCCAGTCGCACTTGTTAGAGGACACGAATTTCTTGAGTAGCTTGATTATGGTTTTGTTGAATGCTTCAGCTAACCCGTTGGCTGCTGGGTTGTAGGGTGTCGAAGCAATGTTCTGAATTCGGTACTTGTTGCAGAACCGATAAAATGCGTGGCTTACAAACTGTGGCCCATTGTCGTGAATGATCATTCGGGGCAGTCCAAAGTGGTAGATGACATGATGCTTAAGGAAGCTGATCACGTTTAAAATTTTCACCTCAGCCAATGGATGGCTTCCGCCCATTTAGAGAAGTAATCGGTGATTGCGAGTATGAATCGGTGTCCTCTGGACGAAGGCGGGGTAATTGGGCCGATGATGTCCATACCCCATGCTTCGAATGGCCAGGAGGCTACAGTCGGATGTAGGAATTCAGATGGCTGGTAGATGAAGTCGGCATGGATTTGGCAGGCCTTGCATTTTCGTGCATAATCTATTACGTCTGCAACCATCGTGGTCTAGTAATAGCCCATTCGGCGAAGGCGATCTTGCAGTTTCGGGCCAGGTTGATGGGCTCCGCAGACACCATTATGGGCCTCGCGCACGGCTTCCTTGGCTTCTATATTTGATAGACACCGAAGCAGTAAACCATCATAGGATCGGCGATACAGCATTTTCGTCTCCGTATCATAGAAAAATCTGAGAGAACGTCTTCTGATAGAAATAGCTTCCTTCGGATTCTCTGGCAGGATGTCGTATACTACGAAGTCGATGAACGGCTGTCTCCAGTCTGGTGCTTCGTCGACTGAAAGAGCGGAGTAGCTTTCAATGCATCGAATGTTGTCCTTAGGACAGACCTGTTCACGGCCTATTATGTCGACCTGATGACGAGCGTAATTTGGCACAGCTAGGAAAGTGGCCAAACCAGCTAGTGCATCAGCCTCAATGTTCTGGAGTCTGGGAACATGTTCTATGAAGAATCCTCCCAGAGACGAGATAATGTCGATTGCTATTCGATGATACGGGATCATGTCTTCGTGGCGGACCTCGTACGACCCTCGAATCTGATTGACGATTAACTGTGAGTCACCATATGCTTCAAGATACTCTACCCCCAGCTCTTTCGTAAGCCGGAGGCCAATGAACAAGGCATTATACTTGGCCACATTATTTAAATAGGGCTCTGTGAGTGAGTAGGCTCGATTGATCACCAAGCCGGAGGGAGAAATTAGCACCACTCCAACTCCAGCGACGATATCGCCTTTGGGTCCAATTCTTGAAGTGCCGTCGAAGAACATTCGCCAGATGGCATCATGGGAGACTGCATTTGAACTGGTGACCTCATCCGATATTTCTTCATATACCCTAGTCGTCTCCGAACCTGGATGTGCTGTTAGAAAGTCTGCCAAAGCCTGGCCTTTAACAGCCTTTTGCGGGACGAAGATCATGTGGTATGGTGATAGTAATATCGCCCAGGTAGCAAGACGAGAGCTGAGTGCCCCAGGTTTGGTCATGAGGACCCTGAGGGGGTTGATCCGCGATATCACGTGGATGGTTTGTCCCGTGACGTAGTGTCGCATCTTCTGGATTGCGAACATGAGAGCAAGGCATTCCTTCTCTACGGCCGTGTACCAATATTCTGGCACAATCATCTTCAGACTGAGGTAGTATATAGCTTGTTCGTGGCCCGTATCATTGTTCTGTGCCAATAGGGCACCAAGAAAATGTTCCATAGCTCGCACATAGAGCAGGAATGGCTTCCCTGCAACAGGAGCTACCAGGACTGGAGGGTTCAACAAATATTCTTTGATGCTGTCGAAAGCGTGCTGGCATTCCTCATCCCATACGAAAGAGACTCCCTTCTTCATGAGATGGGTGAATGGTTGACATCGTCCGGAGAGGTTAGAGATAAATCTCCTGATGTAAGCTAGCCTGCCTTGGAGGCCTCGGAGTTCGCGAAGATTTCTCGGGGGACCCATCTCCATGATTGCCTTTGTTTTCTCAGGGTCGATGTGAATATCCTGAGAAGTGATGACGAAACCCAGGAATTTCTCGTTGGAGACACCCAAGAATGATTTCGTAGGGTTCATCTTTAAGTTGTGTGCTCGCATTAGGTCGAACACTGTCCTGAGATCTTGCAGATGATCTTCCTTCGAACGGCTTTTAACGGCGATGTCGTCGACGTAGCATTCCACTGTCTTGCGCAAGTGGTCTCTAAAGATGACGCTCATAGCTCTCTGGTAAGTAGCGACAGCATTCCTTAAACCGAAAGGCATAACGGTGTAGCAATATGTGCCAATCGGTGTTCGGAATGATGTGTGCTTCTCGTCGTCAGGGAACATCTTGATCTGGTTGTATCCTGAGAAGCCATCCATGAAGGACATACGTTCGAAGCCGCAGGTGTTATCGATCATAATATCTGTAATAGGGAGAGGGAATTCATCTTTAGGGCATGCCTTATTCAGATTCCAGAAGTTAATGCATATTTGGATCTTCCCGTTCTTCTTGAGCCGCTAGCTATCAGTTTGTTGACCTCGGCTTCAATAGCGTTCATGACATCGGGGCGAAACCGTCGTTGTTGTTGCTTGACAGGTTTTGCATCCGGACGAATATTGAGTTTGTAGAGTGCGATCTCGGGGTCCAATCCTGGCATATCTTTATAGCTCCAGGCGAACACATCGATATACTCTTTGACAAGTTGGAGCAGCGACTCTCGCTCTTCATCTGTCAGACTCTGGCTGATGAAGATTGGTTTCGGGAAGGCTTTATCACCAAGATTAACTTGTATGACCTCATCCTCAGTGGGAGGTTCTCTTTGTTCGAAACGCTTTTCCTATTGTTCATCTAGCTGTTGGGCCCACGGCTCTAGCTCGAGGATTTTTGGAATGTCTTCATCTTCTTCATAAGCGTCGGCGAATGCCATATTGACTGACAGGACTTGTCTGAATACGTCTCCGATGCTGGTATCCGAGTCAGAAGTTGGTGACCTGGTCGAATGTGAATGCCAGTCACATTCTTCATCTGAACTCTCAGGGGTCATCGTGGGTGTTACATACTCTAATCCATATCGAGTCTTGCTATAGTAGTCCCGTGGTTTGCCAGCTGGGACCAGGGGCTTCAAAGGTAATCTCATCCAGTACCGTAGTTCAAACCCAGTGTCATTTCCAGATCATACCCCTGTCTCTGTATGAGATATTTAGATTGGGGGCTATAAAGATACAGAGGTAGTATCCCGGCATCCGATCCAAGGTCGACTTCTTCTATGGTGAAGGGATACGGATCGTCCTTCCGGCCGAAGATGATTGGATGGTCCCCTCCTTCGATTATTCGGTAAGCGTCTTCTGCTGGAGTAAGCTGGATTGTGGTGTAGACATTTGTCACCTGTGTGTGTAAGTGAGTGCCTATACCGTGTTCCATAGTGTACATTGTACAAAGCTTATTAAGCTCGAGGTAGTTCAAAGATACCCTTTATTGATAAAGTAAGGTATCTTTTCTAGGGGGATTACATCATCTGCAGAGGGAACATCAGTGTGGGCAGCCACATACTTAGCTAGCTCTGGTTCCTCTTCAGCTACCCCCTGTGTGAACGAAGACTGAGAGGACGACCTGGGGAGCTTGATCGTCAGCGGTTCAGTTGATGGAGCTGAGCGTGGAGTTGTTGGCAGACTAGCGACCCCCAGTTTGGTACTCGATGTGGGACGAGGAGTGGCTGGTTCGCTAGAAGTGTCAGATCTTGCATCGGGGTGACGACCCTTCTTGGGAAGACGTATCATCAGTGGTTTGTCGGAGGGATTGAGCTTCTATGTTTGGGGCTGACCGACTCTCGGCAGTCTGATTGTTAGTGGCCCTGTTGAGGATCTTGGCACTTGGCCAGACCTTGGCAGCCGGATTATCATCTGCTCTTCTTGTGCCGAGAGGCTGATTGTGTCCTTATGCAGAGTGGCGGTAAGAGGTGCAGACCTGCCCGGTTTGTGAGCTTGGAGGTGGATCGTCAGAGGCTCTTCTGATCCTGTGGCTATCTCGGTACTAGCTTGTACATCTCCTTCACCAAGATGCTTCTTCGACTTTTTGTACAGGCAGGAGTCTGAGTAGCAAGATTCGACCTCTTTGAAGGGATCGATATCAGCAAATTCCGTCCTCACGAAGCCGTATTTGTCGACATATTTGAAGCACTGGTGCAGCGTGAAAGGCACGATCATATAATCGTGTATCCACGGGCGCCCCAAGAGGATGTTGTAAGAAGTGTCTGCATCTATGACGTAGCAGGTGACTTCGGATTGGAGGTCGCCAATTTGACACTTCAGACGAATCTTCCTAATAGGATAGCTCCTGCCCGAATTGAAACTGCTGATGGCGGTGTTTGTAGGCGTCAGGCGATGCATTGGGATGCGGAGATGATGTAGCAGACCCTTCGGAATAATGCTTATGGAAGAGCCACAATCAATGTGCATCCGATCCACCTTTACGTTACCGATGTATCCAGTGTAGTATAGTGGGCGATCGTGCAGACTAGTTTTGATGAGCATGTCCTGCGGGGTGAAGACGATATTGGGTATTACTCCCGTGCAGGCGCTGTCTTGGAGATCCGCAGGCGGGTTTTCTCCGGTGAGGTTAACTTGAGCCAGGTATGCATCGACGTTTTGGAGTACATCGTTCAAAGCTGCACGAACATCCTTGGAGAGTCTCAGGAGCTCGTATAATGACAACTTGGCCGATGTGTTGGCCAATTGTGCCAAGATGTCGAAGTTGTAGGGCCTTTCTAGCCCTTGGGCTGCCTCTTTTCGGAGGGATTTGTCGAAGCGAGTCTCCCTCATCCTAGGCTTGTCGGTTGTCGAAGGCTGAGCCGGTCCCGAAGCATCAGTTGTCGTGGGTTGATGATCTTCAGCTGGATTGTCAACCACAGGTTGGGATTGCGCCCCAGATCGCGTGACGACGGCTGTAGCTTCTTCGATGTCTGCCGAGATTGTGCGGCATGATCTAATTTTTCCATTCTTTTTCTTACAGATAGAAGACGATATGGGCCGAGTCACTTTCGATACCTAGTCTGGATGGATCCACATGACCTCCCCTCGTGATGTGGTGATGGGCACCAAACCAGCAGCCTGATCTCGGGGAGGTGGAAGATTAGTAATCTCCATTGTCGCCAGAGGGATGGGGACCACCTCGTCTTGAGTTTCCGTCGGAGGGAAGCTGCCGAATTGTACCGACACCATATTGGCTGCCACCGTTACCTCTTCGAAATCGATGGTCAAAGCATTCGAATCGATGAGGTTTTGGATGTACCGTTTCAGTTGGTAGCAGTCGTGTGTAGCATGATGGACGTAGCGATGATAATGGCAGTACTTTGGGTTCTCTATCTCTGCCGGTCGCGGTTCCCGTCTTGGTGGAGGAAGCTGAATTCTGTCCCCTTGTATGAGCATGTCCAAGATGGGCTTGACGTGACCGTCTTCGAACGAGTAAGTGATTTGCGGCCATTGTTTGTCTGCCGGCTTTGGCTCAGGTTTTTGTGCCGTATCGGTCACCATAGCCTGCTTTCCTCTGTTGTCCCGATTGTTGGAGGGGATACCCCCATTATCGTTGTTGGGACGCTTGCCCTTGTTCTCTCCGTCCGAGATGTGCAATCCCAGTTGGCGAGCCTTCTTCAATCGTTCTTCGGCGCTTGTGAAGCTGATGATGAACGTCTTTCAGTCCTTGAATTGACTTTCGCCCATCCAGAGACTGATTGTTGGGAGGAGTCTCTTTTGGCAAATTTCAATCAAGGAGGAATCTAGATTTCCAGAGGGCAACTTCATGGCGGTTTGTCGGAACCGCTCGATGTAGTTCCTTGTCAGCTCTTTCTCCCCTTGGACGACGTCCATGAGGGTGGACATAGTGATATCCTGCCCTACTTCGTAGAATCTCTCCAAGAACATGCGTTTGAAGGCGGCAAAGGAGTGGATGCAGTTGTCCGGTAGGTTGTGATACCAGTCGAAGGCGACTCCCTCCAATGCCCCGATGAATAATCGTGTGCGAATGGCATCGTCATGGGGCAGATGGTCGGTGGTGACCTCGAAGTAAGTGATGTATCGACTTGTCGAGGTCTTGCCATCATAAGGATTGATATTGAACGGCTTATATCTTGGTGGAAATGGAACATCCCTCCATACAGCAGGATACGGTTGTCGTACTCTGAGGTCTTGAGAGTTTTCTCGAGTGTAGAACATGGCTCGGAGCTCCTGGACCTCTTTTCTCGCTTCGCGTGCTTCGTCCATGGCAGTGGGGGCCGTTGTTTCTGGAGGATTGTTGTTCGGGTTTGGTGTCGCCGAATTCGAGTCCACATTGACCGCGGGACCCGCGCTTGTTTGGCCAGGCGTCCCTCCTTGCAGAGTTGGAAGGGCCGCTTTAATCTTGTCTACAGACTTAACTAAAGCAAGCAATATGGCTTCGAGACTGTCGATACGCTGGCGATTACTGGAACCACCATGGTTGCTGTCTGTCATGAATACCGTCTTCACATGAGGAGAGATAGACGGAGCGGTGGAGGAAGTGCCCTCTGAATCGTATCCCTGTAGTGAGAAATTATCGGGGTATGTGGGTATATTCCCTTCTGACTCAGATTCGGAAGGAACAGTACCCCCAGTCTCCGAGTTCGCCTCGTCATGGGAGTTGTAGACGTCCTCAGGGACATCGATATTTGCTACATCTGATGGGAGAGTTGTCTCCTCCAGCTCGTCTTCTTGGAACATTGGGTTACTGTGGAGGCTCGGAGGGGTGCTACCCCTAGCCCCAGCAACCCCCTGCGTTATGGACGACGAATCCCCCACTGTAGCAGATTTCGTCTTAGAGCGAGTACCTTGGAAAACTCCGGTGGTGGGCACCCGCTTAGACGACAGTCTTTTAGTCGCAGTGGTTGAGATCTTCGGGCTGGGAACATTCGTCTTCTTCCCCTTTCCATCAGCAGGGACTTTCCGAGCAGAGTTGTCGGAGACGACGGGTAGTGCCTCGTCTTCTGAAGATGGCTGTTGCAGTCTTTGAAAGACAGACTGCCGGTCTTCTTGCATCGTCGTGCTATTGCAGCAGCAGTTGGCGATGACTTGGGTGCAGTGACGTCCTTGGGAGGACTCTTTGCATCCCGATGCATCTTTTCTTTCCTTGCGTTTGTGGAAGATGGCCTCACGCAAGTCACTTGTTTTTCTGGCTCGAGAATTCTGAGCACGCGAGTGTGTAGGCCTCCCGTCTGCCCCCTGATTTGAAGGTAGTTCGTATACTTGCCTTCGTTCGTTATTGGGAGATGCTTGATGACTATCCCGCCCATTGGCCGCAGGGGCATGGTACGAGTAGCTCTATACAACTTTCCATTAGAGGCTCGCGAGATAATCAGCGGGTCGCTCCGATAGTCAGAGTTTGGGGCAGCTGACTGGGCTTGGTGAGCCCGCGCTACCCTAGACTTCTTCCTTTTAGAACTTACGGGTGCGTAATAGGAAGAGTCCAAGTTGGATACCACAGAGTCTGGCTTATCATCCAGAGAACCATCAGGGTCAGGACCGCATGAGAGACGGTCGAGGACTGATCGAGAGAAGCATGGAACAGACACTATGCAGCTAGGATTGGAAGCCGTACAGGGTGTCTGTATGCGGCTGTCTTTAGCTGTCGGATGAGTTGTTCTTGTGCGACTAGGAGTCACGACCATGCAGGCTGGCCGCATACGATTGGCAATTGTGTCCGTATGGGTTTTCTGCAAGCGATTGACTTTAGTAACCGTATAAGTTTCATCCATGCGGTTGGCAACTGTAGCCGCATAAGCTATGCGGTTGACAGATGTGGTCGTGTGAGCTTTCTTCATGCGGCTGGCGGATGTAGCCGCATGAGCTTTCTTCATGCGGCTAGCACCCTTATGCATCTCAGATCGCATAGAGTTCCTCTTTGCCCCTGCAAGTCCAGCATTATAATGTTTTCTTCTATCGAACTAGGGGACAGCAGAGTCGTCTATGGTCTGAAGTGGGGCTGCAGGAGAGTCTTCTCTACCATCTTGAGCGACAGAGGGTATCTCTGCAAGGGCCTCAGTAGGAACGAATGATCGGGGTCTCCACTCCTTGCGGGCCTTCTTTGTGCGGGCTCGCTTCTGGACCGGGCCAGCGCTCTTGTCGGAAAGCATTTCTTCGAACGCCTGTTGGTCGAACCGGGCGACCATATTCTGTTGCGTGGAGCCAAGCTTGGCTGCATCCGACTGCGTCACCAACTCCTCAGCCGTAGAGAAGTAATTCTCCAGCAGAGTCGCCATCGTGTTTGCCATGAAATATAAAAGAGCAGAACAGTTTTATGGGAGGACTGGACTTTTACTTCACGTTACAAACTCGCTTGTACAAAGAAATCCTAGGGACGAAAACCTAGGTACAGCAATCTAAGCACAATTATTTATTTTTGATTCTGGGGGGTGACGGTAGAGGCTCGAAAAAGCGACGACAGCTCTGCCTTACTCCTTGGACGATTGGACGTAGCCTTGGCTCCTGTAACGAGATGCTTGGCGTTGACGAAGAAATGCTCTTCTTGCTCTCCTCGTATTGCTCTTCTGGATTCTCTCTCTCTGGATTAATCTCTGTGTATTTTTATCTCTGATTATTGGGGGAGCGTCCTTTTGCAAGGGAATGGAACCTTGCTATTTATAATAGTGGGGGGCATCATTAGGGTTTGCAATGATTGCCCATTCTCAAAGTGGCGGCGGCCTAGTAAATGATCAATCTGGGCCATTAATCTTGAGCGTGAAGGATCTGGGCTATTAATGAGAATTATGCCAAATCATGTCAGTAATTAATGTTAATTGCACTAAATATCCATCATGATGATTTGCTGATGTCCGCAAATCTAAATGAATCGATTTAATTCATTCTCTTGCCACGTGTCCCAAATTATTGGGATCTGACCCAAAATTTGATTATCTTTAGGACACGTGTCCTGTCATCGTTTTTGAGCCGCATGAGAAGCGTTCGTGTTTGGGCCGCATGAAGGTCGTCATGACCGAGCCGTATGAAAGATTTCATGACTGAGCTGCATGAATAGTCTCTATACTCGAACCGCATGAAGGTTGTCATGACCGAGCCGCATGAATATGTTCATGACCGAGCCGCATGCGGGTCTTCATGGCCGAGCTGTATGAGAGTCTTCATGGCCGAGCCGCATGGATTTCTTCATGACTGAGCTGTATGAGAGTCTTCATGGCCGAGCCGCATGGATTTCTTCATGGCTAAGCCGTATGGGGGGACCTTCATGATTGAACCGCATAGGTTTCTCTGCACTGGCCGTGTGAACTCGTCTAGTCTGGCCGCATAAACTCGCCTCGAAGCTGTGAAGATTTTTTCCAGTTCCCTAGGAAGATAGTGCTCTTGTGTCAGTCATTATGACTACTTTACGTCAGGGCTGTCAACTGTCAGCTGTCAGCCGTCAGAGCATTAATTGTGTTTGAATGACGCCGGGTACAGCTGTTCTGAAAAGAAATGTGGCTTTCCTCTGCTGGCCGCATGGAGTCCACTCTGTGTTTGAGCCGCACGGGACTCTTGAGCCGCATGTGGCTCCTTGGCCGCATGGATCATTTTTCTCCTCTTTTTCATGCTTCTACAGGTGCGTGGTCCAACCCATATCCTTGTTTGGTTGTTGGGTTGGTCTACCGTGCTATGACAGGCTGTAGACCGAGGTTACGACCGGAAGCCCTTACTAATATTATTATTTTATGTTTGGGTTTTATCTCACTCTTTTGTGCTCCCTTGTGGTACTTGCTATTCGGGGCTATCCCCGCTGGTTTTGTTTGGCCAGATCACGTAGCAGAGCCTGAGGATCCGACCTTCCTCCCTGACGTCAATGGTGCATACTAGGAGCATGGCAGACGGGAGACTTGAGTGGGTTTCTTCTCCACCACTCTAGTTTTCATCACTTATGTTTCGGCGTTTAGCCACCGGCACCTGTTTAGCCGGTTAATCTCGATATTTTATCTTTTGCATAATTGTAATTAAATCATACGATTATGTACCTATGACTCTCTGGGCTAGCTAACTTATAAAGCTAGATCTCCATGATCATTTTGATGAAGCGTCGGGGACGCCTTACTGCTTTATCTCATATGCTCATTAATTGATATTTTCTTGCTTTGAATGATTGAGACATAGATGCTCTGTGAGACCATAGGAGACTTGATTGTAGCATGCAACCCCTTGTCTCTTGATAGCCACGATCGCCGTATGACGTTTGCATACCTCATATGGAGTAGCTGGCCTAGTCCGCCTCCGTATTCCGGTACTAGGGCGTGACACTCGTCGACCCCCGCAGTAGCTCCACCGCGAGATCGCCGACGGTCAGCAGTAACCATGTAACCCCTCTTCCAAAAATTTTAAAAATATTATTTATTTATTTATTTATATATTTATTTGAATTAAATAGTAATTTTTTTAGAATTCTATAAAGATTTAATTAATTAATTATTATTATAGAATGCCTTAGTCATGGTTAAATTTTGGAGTGCAAGATGACTAGAAACTATGGCACGGATAGTGCAGTGGCATGCCTTGATTAGTATTTTATCCATGATAGGGAAGGCCGAGCCATAAGTGTGTCCCAACTAGAAAAACTAGGCTAAGTTGTGACATGACCCTATAAATAATTCAATTATCTATTATTAAGATTTGTTGACTTGTAGGAAATCCGGTTGTACCAAACTAGCCCGAACTAGACCCGGACCGAGCCCAAGCCCATGTAGAGACATTATGTGCCCAAGACGTCCATGTAGATATATGTATATGTATTGTATATATTGATATTAATATTTATTTTAATGGTCTGGAGAGTATATTATTACATGATGATTAAATATGTTATTTCTATTAAATGATATTTTACTTTGAAAATACAATAATGATTTTCTTAGAACATCTTGTGGATTCTTGGAGATTTTAGGCTACATATTTTGTGTGCATATAAGGGTATACAAGATAGGTAAAAATTAGGCTTATAACCAAAGAATTTTATTTATATGAATTGTGCTATATAGAATTAATAATTACATATTGCAATAATTTTCTTAGAAGATTGTCTTGCTTATATTTATCACAAATGGTGCACACACACATATGGATAAATATACTATATGTATAGATATCTGGGCTGAGTAGATTTTTTATTTATTAATTAAGTTTTACATATATATATACACATATCTGGTTAAAAAAGAAGAAGAAAAGAAACAGTGATGGGAACAGTACTCACTAAAATCCGCATGTGAGTCGAGCCCCCCAAACCGAGCATAAGGCCCAGCAACCAAGCCTTCTTCATAAAAAATGCGCGTGAGAGAGAGAGAATCTTTCTAACCTGAAACCCTAACCCCAACCCCGATCCATAGGCGACCACCCCCAGCTATCGCGGCGCCGTCCAGAGCCACCCGGCGGCCGTCGCACGCGCCGAACCAACAGCCACCGTAGCAGTGACTGCAACGGCAGCAACAGCAGTGCAACTTCGTCGTGAGATTTCTTCGCGCATGCTCAACCATTCTTCGAGCGGCTTATTTCGTTATGAACGTAACATATACCCCTTCAATTCTATTAGATAATTTCGAATTAAACCAATTAAGAATCGAACAAAAAATTAATCCAAAGTTGACGAAAAATTTGTTCTGAGTTGAACAAAAAATTCGTTCCCGACCCGTAAATTGGAAGGCAGATTTTTGCCAAACCATAGAGAAATTTAGCAATCTACTTAAATAGAATTATAGACTATATAAATAGTAATAAAACCCTATTATTACTTTTAATTCTAGTTGTATATTCAATGAGATAAATCAGTTAGAAAAATAAAGAAAAATACGATAAACTGTTTTTGAAAAACTAGAATTTTCTTCGATATGGTGTACGCTCCGACAAACCGGGCGACGTGGTCACAATCCATGAGCATCGAAATGTGCGTATGGATGTTGTCGATATGTGGGATTCGACGAAACTTGATTTTGTTGTGCCTGCAGGATGAAATAGAGACGTATCCGTCGAGATATCCTGGACCGGCCTCTTTGTAAACTAGCCCATAATTTCGTACATGTTTGTCATATCGAGACGAAACTTAGGCCAACATGTCCGTATCATTTTTCTGATCCTGTATGCCAAGTTTGGTCCGATTCTGAGAAGGTCGACCATAACGCTATTTTGGCGCAGCCGTGACCCGATCCAATAGGCAAATTTGTGCACGAACTATCGGAATCTAACTTTGGACATATGGTTGAGTTCGTATCGAAAATCTGGACCCGTAGACATATAGTTTGATGACTTTAGAGATCGTTGATATTGGCATGCTTTTTGGTGCTAAGTGGGTCCAACGACGGACATCGTTTTGACCCAAAATTACTGTTTTACCCTTGTGTTCAAATTTGGACTTATGGGTAGGCTATTCTAGCTAATTTGACTATTCTTTTGACTTTTGTAGCTCGTCGATTGACTAGATAGTGTTGGTTCTACGTGCTACCATCAGGCAAGTATACATTGTCCATTGTATAGTATTTTTATGCATTTTTCTATTGTTATTCTTTTCAGTTATACTTGGTACTACTTCTCATGTTCATGTCATTTCTATTCTCCTTTTTCGTGCACGTATATTATTTCCTTCTTTCTATTATATCACTCTAATTCATGTATAGGTCATGATAGTATTGCCTTGTCCCGAGTCACATTCACTTGACATGTCTTGACCTGTTAGTTGTACTTGACTTAATTTGACTTGAATGGACACCTATATAGTTCATTGAGACGGACAGGACAGTTACTAGGCATGCGGGCTATATGAAATTCTTCTGTTGGCCAATAGTTCGGATGAGCTTCGATTGTATTGATGATTCTGTTGGCCGTTAGTTTCTTGCTTCGGTTGTCATATTCTGTTGGTCATTATTCTAGGAGGAGATGCAATTGTGATTATTCTGTTGGCCGTTAGTTTTGGATGAGCTACGGTTGTGATGGTACCTGTGTCTGTTAGCTCAAATGTCGAACATTATCCTTGATGTTGCATGGTCTTGTATTTTGTTTAGAAGTATAGTATCATATTTCTGTTATTCCTTTATGTATGTTATTTATTGTTACAGTAGGCATGCTATTATGTATCTTGCTAGTTTCCTGAGGACCTAATGATCTCTTCAGGTAGTTGATTGTACGGAGTTAGTTAGCTGATCATGATGGTAGTTGATTACTTCAGACTCAGGTATCTTTAGTGATTACATATTCGCATCCGTTATTTGCACTCTGTTTGTTAGCCTAGCTTTATAGACTCATGTTATTTCTTTGGAGTCTAATCGGACATATATGCTATTGGGCTGCAAACCATGAACCATAATGTTCATTCTTGTTTTATATTATTCTTGTGGATTGAGATATAGTTTAACTTACCATATTAGACATAATACCCTATTCTGGACAACATATACGTATTCGAGTTGGGCTGGAGCCCGCTTGATACGTAGCTGGCTTCCACACGCACTCGCATCCCGAAAAGCGAGTGCGGGTTATGACAAACCGTCTCTGTTCTTCTTCTTGTTCTTCTTTCCTCCTTTCGTTCTTCATTTTCTTCTGCCGCCAAGGTCACAGTCGTCGGAGTGCCACTGCCTCGTCAGAGTTCGTCGTTAGCACCGAAGCCACGATTGGGGACCAGATCTGTCAGATCCCGGTGCCTCTACCTCAGATCTGATCGGTGGAGTCACCAGAGCCACTCATCGTGAACGTTAGTCTCCGCCGTCGTCACTTAAAGCCATCACCGTCGTGCCACGGTGAGTCATTGTCGCTACTCGTTCTTCTCCTCTCTCTTCTTCTAAATCTTATTCTTTACTCTTTTCCTTGTTGTCACCTAGATCTGTCGCCAACGTTGCCGTCGACGACTGGCTGCCTCCTAGAAGACAGTACCTTGACTGTTGCACCGTCGCCTCATGAGTCATGATGTCCCTACGAAGCACGCACTGCCTCTTCATAGACCACGCCACCCCTTCGAGTCTCATGCCATCCTTTCGAGAACTGAGCCGTCTCTTCGTAGATCGATCCACCGCGTTGATCGTTGTGTCAGATCAGAGCTCTCATTGACCACCGATGATTGCACATAGATCCGCCACCAAGTCAGCAATGTCTCCGCCTAGCAGAGCCGTCGAGGTGAGTTTTTCCCCATCTCCTCGACCCCTGTCATTCTTCGTGTTCTTCGGCTAGGGTTCGTAGAGTGTGGGCAGTGGAGTGATGAGTTAGGGTTAGGGTTTGGTGAAGAACATGTGCGGCTGAAAACTAAGGAAGATGATGCTATGGTTTCAGTGCTGTAGAGGTGACTGAGAGTATAGAGAGGGATGAACTGGAGGGAGGTGTAAGCCCACTTCCCTAATTTAATTTTTTATTTTATTTTATTTTATTTGATTATGATTAATTCTATTGTCATTGGGAGTAATGCAGAAGCTCATAGGTGAGCTATGACCATACTAGGGTCATATGGCCTATAGATAGCTTCTATGAAGGTCATTTACCCATTTTATATTTTTCCATAATTTTTGGGAATTTTTAAGTATTTATTTATGAAGGTTTATATATTTTAAAGACTTCCAAAATTTACTGAAGGGTCATTTGGGGCTATATTGGGACAAAGTATTTTCATTTAGGCTCTAGAATGTTAAAAATATTTTCTATAATTTTCTATAATTTTTCTGGAATTTTTAGGATTTTATTTGGATTTGTTTCACTTTAAATTAATTTTTTAATCAATTTCTGATTTTATTTACACAATCACACTCGCACAGTCAGCTGCTGGGCCAATTTTTCAGTTGCATGGGCTGAGCGGGGAGGGACCAGCTGTCAGCTGCATCTGCAGCTGACTGTGCAGTGGCTATATTAGGAAGTCGGCTTACCGACTTTATTTCCAAGTCGCATGGAGATTCAATCGTCCATCTTTGAGCGGGAGCAACCGGATGCTGCCACGTGTCCACGTGGGCAATAGTCGCGGCTTAACCGACTCAGGACGGCTTATATATATATATGATTAGTTAATATAGAAACCTTATATTTTCCTTGGCCTATTTTGGAGCTTTTTGATCTTAGTGATTCCTCGAATTCCTGCAGCAATTACGGACAACCCCGACCTTGTTTTCGTACGCTGTTTATATTTTTGGAATCATCTCGAGGTCATCTTTTAAAAATATATTTTTTAATTACTGATATTTTATTTGTGAATTTTTGGAAATTATTTGAGTGTTGGTTGTTCAAAACTCGAAACATCGTACGATTTTCGAGATTTCAAACTCCAATTTGTGATCTGTTTGAAGTTTTGGAAAGCTGACACAATGATATTCGTCACATAATTTTTCCAAAAATTCAAAAATTTGTTTAGTATTTTATTTATTACGTTGAACTCAGATTTGATTCGTAAATTATCGATTTGGTCACGGTTAGCCATAACGGCGATAACTTTTGACCAAATCATGATTTTGTGGCACGGTCGATTTCGGTGCACTTGTGGTGCTGAAATATAACAAGATGCACTTTCAAAATCCTGAGTTCATAATGTTTGACTACTTAGTCAACGGTATGCCTCGATTTGTGTGCCATGGTTTTCAAAATTGGAAACGTGAATTTCTATGGCCAAAATTCCCTATTTGAATTATATTTCATATTATTATTAGGTTAAATTTGATTTTTAAGTAATTTATTTCAGAATTAAATAATAATATTATTACTTTTGGTAGTTAAGTATAACTTATTGACCTTAAAATATTATTATATAATATTTTTCTACTTATATTATAGTTTTGACCTAAATATGATTTTTCTCTAGTTCCAAAATGTTATTTAAAATATTTTGACTAATAGTTTTCAAATATATATATATATATATATATATATATATATATATATATATATATATATATATATAGAAGAATCCTCTCTTTTTATTAATGAAGGCTCAAAATGTGGAAGCCTGCACACGTATACAAGGCACAAAAGGACAAAGCCTATACAATTATACCACCAAAATGAAGACAAGGGTGAGAAACGACACAACCCATCCACCCAGGGTTAGGGTTGGAGCGAGGTCCAGAATGCTTGAGGGATGTGGGAGCATTCGGTACTCCTTTTACGACATTGGCGGGAGATTTCCCGGATGAGTTGATCAGCTGAGTACTGGTGACCTTCGTATCTCGCCTTGTTTTGATTCTTCTAAATCGCCTACGTGGCCGCCGCTGCAATGATCTGGTGTCCATGGGATGCTAGGCCCCAGAAAACCGCGAGATCGTTGAAGCGTCCACCGCCCGGCTCGATACTGTAGATCTGGTTAAGGGTCCTCCAGATGCTGCTAGGCAGGCTCCCCTGACAGAAGATGTGATCTATTCATTCTTGCATTCTACTACCATGGATTGAGACTTAGGGATATTATTGATTAGTATAGAGAGTTGGTCGTTACTCTACAGCTTATACGTATTCGAGTTGTGCTGGAGTCCACTCGATACGTAGCTGGTATGTACACGCTTTCTTAGTCCTACATATTTTAGGACTCGGGCGTTACAGTATGACATAAGCATGCCATTAATAGTAGATTTATTATAACAGGCGTACGTAACGGAGTGAGCAAGGATCTTGGAGTCGGACAAAAGTACGCATAGTTCTAGAAGATATACAAGTGTACCTTGCCAAAGTTTTAGTATTATCATCATTTTTTTTATTGTTGTTGTTCTTTCATTTTTATCTCTAGATGTTATCGACGTAGGATTAGTTGGTACTTAGTATCCGAATGGTATTCGGGTACTGATGTCTGTATATTGATATCGGATATCAATACTAGACATTACGATACTTTTTTTGTGTTTCATTAACATGATAGATCACCGTAGGACGCTAATACGATCATGATACAGAGTCTACATGAGATATTCGTAGCTATGGAATTCGTGATAGGCTACATGATTTATTGCTTGTACTTGACATAACTTGACTAGATAGATCTAGATCATAGGGTGGAAAGAACATTACCGTCATATCAGGATACCGTAACACATTTGACCTTGTCTCTATACCCGGGACTTGGTTATTACCTGACTCATTTGCCACTGTCTCTGTGGTCGAGCTTGGGTGTTATCTTAACACATTTACGCAAGGTACCATGACACGGTGTCTTAGATGTGAGTTGTTGAGGTTCTTGTAAGCCTAATATTCGAAAAGTGTTCTCACGTGCATTTCACTTAGATGGTTATGGTAGTTAACCTTCATTGTATAAATTTTTTTTTACTGTTACTTTGGCATATATTATGTAACTTGCTATATCCCCTGATGACCTAGTGATCTCTTCAGATAGTCATTTATGCAGAGTTAGTTTGTTGATTATGGCGGTGTTGCTATTTCTGCTTCAGGTACTTATCATAATTTCATATTTTATCCATTACTTGCATTCTGCTCTTTAGCCTAGTTTTACAAGCTTTACCCTTTGTCGTGAGCTTGTTCAGACAGATGTACTACGATCTGGCCAACTTATAATGTCTTTATTGGTATTTTATTTTTGTGGAATTGGTGTATTACTGTTTGATCGCATTGGTACACATGGTTCTCACTTGAGATGATTTTTTGTGGATTGAGATATAGTCAGACATGCTAGTTATAATTAGACTGGACCTCTAGACAGCTTATACGTATTCGAGTAGGCTGAAGTCCATTTGATACGTAGCTGGCATGTAGACGTATTCCAAGTCTGATGTATTTGGGGACTGGGGCATTACAGTAGGCTGTGTTCGATTCCCAAATCTAATATCAGAGCAAAGTTTGTTCGTTCTGGCCTGATACTAATATCTGGTATCAAAACTTTTGAGGTCCTGACACCATATATACGGAGCAGATGAACACTCGTATGATCACCCTCACAGGGGGAACTAGGAAATTTGGAAACGAATACTGGAGGATCTACTCTGGTGCAGGGACTTGCATAGTCTGTTGGAGGGCGATAACGTAAAGTCATCGAACAAAGCTACTGAAGACTGGAAATGACTGGATTTGGTGTTTCGCCACGTGTTTATGGAGAGTTCTGCAAAAGCATTATGGAAGAAGCTGTACTCATTGTATGAAAGAAAGACAATTGGTAACAAGGTATTTCTTATTCACCAACTCGTTAACTCGAAGTACACAGAGGGTGCCCTAGTCGCACAACATCTAAACGAGGTTCAAGGTATCATCAATTAGCTATCTGCGATGAAGATTATGATTGATGATGAGCTTCAGGCCCTACTGCTTTTGAATTTTCTGTCGAAAAGCTGGAAGACGTTGGTGATGTTACAATCGAGATATTCCAGAGTAGCTTATTGAATGAGGGGGTCCGACGCAAGCAAGTTGAATCGTCGTAGGAGTCCACTCTGGTGGCTTCCAACGGAAAGGAGACTCAAGTCATAAGCGAGGACACGTGGGAGTTCTTAGAATCTTGTGATTATGGACCACAAGAAGGGTTACTATCACTGTGGCGATATGGGTCATATCAAGAGGAACTGCATGAACGTTATAGCTTAGAATGTAATGCCCCGTCCCTACATCGTACCCTATTTTTCGTCCACGGGGTGTATGATAAAGAAATATTGTCTCTATTAATTTAGTCGGAACCGATATATCAGGATCGATTGAATCAATTGAACATGACCGATTGAATTAAGATCCTTTCCTTATTACGGAATGGTTTCTTCAGATTCAAGTCCCATATTCAGCGGGTTGCACCTCGAGGATGGACTCTGCGGCTGAGTCGGAAGAGACCTTCTGTTGCTCTGCTTTTCATCTCGTACTTGCTTCTTTGGCTTTGGTTTTCTGAATACGTTTTTGTGAATGTTTTCGATGGTTTTTATGGCTTGCATTCTTCAAACTTCGCATTTTCTATCGAACTCATTGAATAAGACAATGTTTGGACTAGTTGCTTATGCGATTTCAGGTGTTCGTGAGCACACCGTCTAAGCAGAGCCAACCGGTCTCTCACCTCAAAAAAATTAAGGTGAGTGGCTGACCTCCTTCCCCTCGACCCTATGGTTCTAAAGCTATCATAAACACAAATGAGATATGCTTGTCTTTATAGTATTGAATCAATAAATTGCGGCACGATTCCTCACAAACACTTACTATAGAACTGCTATAACATAAAACTGATGCATGCTTTCTTATGCCATATTACTATAGATCTGTGCAAAATGAAATCGAATCGATTAATGAGTACCACAATGATAAGGCAAAGTACCTTAAAATGGGTTAAGTTCTAAAGAACAAAGAAGAATTGTACGGTCATTGGATAACTTGTGCACAAGGTATAGTTTCCTCGAATGGTTGCCTAGGCCAAGGAACCGATTTAGTCTAGGAGGAACAAGTATGGCAGTGCTAGCAGAACTGGCACGGGTGATTCGAGAACTTTCAAACAGGGCTAGCTACCCATGCGAAAGGATCACCGTCTAACCTAGTTATAGTCCAAGATAGCTTGACATTGCCAATGACCTTTACACCCTTATATTACTTTAGCTAATACTTGTGACATGAGATAAATATGGATAGTTGCTAAATGTATGTAATTTTTATATGCTTGCCTCATAAAATTTTCACAGGTAATCCATCAGGATGGTTAGAAAGATCATCAAGTATATAATATATTTTATAAAACTTCTTGAACAAATGAGAGCTTGGGTTTAAATTAGCCACCTACTGTTACATGTGATCGTACTGACCATCGCTCTCTGCAGGTGCTACGAATCATGTGGAACGCACCAGCTAGCAAGGCTTCGTTTGTGTTTTGAAGCTTTACCCACGCATCGAAGATTTTTGTTACCCCCTTTTGAAGACTCTCTACATCAGTCCAAGAAGATGTTGCGACTCCCTACCATTCCAGGTGGTTTGTGAATGCTGGTTGTACAGAAGGGATGTAATGTATGGAACGACTATCTCATATTTGTTCGTTTTAAGTCAAGTTTGTAAGCTCGCGCGACATCAAGATGTAATCGAGTTATGTAAATGATGTACATTATCAATAAAATAAAGTTTCTTCTATGTTATGCCTCGATCCCGGAAGATCGAAAATTAGCCGCTGGGTGTGATGTCGTACAATTATAGATTGCACTTGTACAAGGCAAAACCATTGCAGTTTTCGATATTTCTCAGAAGACAACAACATCGTAATAAAAACAAGTAGATAAATTGAAGTCACAACAAGTTATGAAGAAATATGTCTATTAATTGATAATTGCAATAAATTACAAGACTTGTCATTGAACACAGAGTTATATCAGATTACAAGACTTTTGAATAGCCAACTGAATTACTTGTCATTTAGGCTTACAATCGAACGTACCGACTTGCCTTACAATAAACTTTTCGATTTGGCTTACAATCTTACTGGTACAACTGAGTTACACTGTTCCAAACATTATGTCCCATATAGTAGAAGACATCGTCTTATGAGAGGAGCTTCTGTGAACCCATCTGATTCATCGATGCCAAGCATTAATCAGACAATTTCTCCATGCTCGAGCACCTGTAATGATACCCGTAATCTAGGTTAGTACATTCATCTATGTACTAGCGAACGGTGCTGGCCTAACTCACCTAAGAAGATAACACTAAGTAATCATGTGATAGAAATATTATTAATATGGTCTTTCTCGTTGCCTTAGGGTCAATTAGCAATTCATATCCGACAGAAGTAATGCATGCATATTATTCTTAGCCAGCATAATGTAAAGCAATATGATATCACCCTTTGGTAATTCCTTACCCATGGTCATGTAGCCATCCCTATATATATTTATAATACTTACTCTGCCTGCATAGGACATTGTTATAAATAATATCATAATTTAATGTATTTGTTACCGTTTGGGTGATTCATACCAACAGCCAACATCCTTCAATGTATATAATTAATAACTCACTCTGCCTGCATAAGTCATCATTAGCATGCGACCTGTCTATATGTGGGTCACTGATTATACGACATCTTAGACTTATGGTTAGACGGCTCCCCTTCAACGACTGGTAGCTAGCCCAGTCCGGAAGGTTTTCGAATCACCGTGCTACTACTTCGGCATTGTGCTACTACTTCATCACGAGGTTCCCCCAGGGCAAAATCGATTTTCGAGGCCTCAGAATATCATTCGAGGAACCACCTTATCGACAAGTTGTCCCTGACCATACAAGTATATGCAACTTATCTTGAAAAAAATATATAATGCATGATAAGAAAAACTAAGTAAATAAGCCACCATTCTCAAATAAGCCATCATTTTCATTGTTATTGCCACATATACCTTGAGCCAACGCTCGCATTTCCATCTACCCAATCCAGGATCTTAGTGTAATCAACATTCTACATCGGCACCGGATAATAGAATGTTATTATTCAAACTCTTCCTACATATTTGATACCATACACTCTCACAGTCATAATTCAAGCATATTCACTGCCCAGTTCAGGGGTCTTATTATTTGTGTTACCATCTATTCATCGAGCTGAGGCTCGATATACTCACTGCCCAAGTATTTAGAACTTTTTCTTCACCTGTCATGTATTTCATTGCAAAGTACGCAAGCATACAATTCATTGAAATAATTCACAACAATTTTCGGATCATGTGATTAATTATCTTTTAATATCTTTCTGGGTTTCATACAAGATAACATTGGCAATTCAACAAGCAACATGGCATACTAATTATTTTTATTAATCGTGAAGCTAAAAGATCTTTGAAGGGTTCAACACTACTCACTTTGATAAGATAGTTTTTGCCACGATCACATAGCCTTACGAACGATCTTTCGTACATTCTCAATCCAATAAGGCTTCATCGAACCAACCAGCCATCAAAATGCATCATACGGGTCGGGGTACTACAATATATACTACTCATAAAAAGTTTTATCCTTGAAACTTAAACAAAACTCATCCTCATAACTTTAACTGAATTTATAAAATTTTCCAATGATTAACTTATATTATTTAACATTTCTCCGTCATATCTCGATCGATTCCAAATGATGTACCATCTCGCTACAGCATTCAAACTTGATTCAAGATAGTTTACCATCTTTGTTCTTTCCTCTAACACTCGTAAAATTTTTTGGCACATGATACTCCTTCCCCATGGCTTCGTTTTAATTCAGCATAACACTTAGCTTTGATCATACACATATTTTAGGCATCCCAAAAATACATGCATTTCAACCAAGTTCAGTGATAGAGAAAACGAAAGAGCTACATGTATAACTTCATTCCCGAATGTCAACAACTCTGCTTGAGCATCTCGTATAGTCTCAACTCATTAATTCAATATTCCAACCAACTATTGACACAATGATTGCTACAAATTCCAACTCGATTAATTTCCCACAGCCGACCAATTTTTTTCAAAGTACTACGACTTAGTTATATCAAGTTTTCCAATGAATCCAGAGTTCCCTTTCAAGTCCATTGTCATTTACACCACCAGAATTGATAAATCAAATAGCAAAAAATTTTATTTCGACACCATGATTCTCATCGATCAAATTATGTACCCATTATTGTTCGTATCAATATACTTTATATTGCAACTTATAAATTTCACGATTATGATCCATCTTCCAGGTTGTACCATCATTCGACTCTAGCAAAAAAATTCCTTGTACTCAAAATTTTCTCGCATTGGTCAAGCCAACATATTATCATCTCGTATGTGCAACTCTCATTTCCAGTAGCATTAATTTCGAGGTTCATTTCAAAATTACATTTGTTCTCGTCGATCTTCGACTACATGCACTATCTCATTTCGTCGAACACTTATTCTCAATTCTAATTTGATTATTACATTAATAAAGTTATTCTGACTGTCTCAATGCAACTACCATCAATTTGTGCAGCTCAATATGATTCAACCAACCAATCAAATCTGACTAGTTCTAACAATTTCTGATATTTCGAATAAATGCATCCAAGTTTTCGAAACCAATATGATCCGTCATTTCATCCAATGTTATATCATCGAATTTTCTAATCTTTATTCCATTCTGAAGTTTTCTTCCAAACATATCTCACTCATTCCGACTATACCTACGCAACATCAATATGGACATCCTAAGGGTCTCCAACAGACAACTTAATTAGTCTTCGGTCAAGTCTCTACGGTCAACTATTCTAAGCTACATCAGACATTCAGCTAACTCATCTGAGATGGATAACTACTAGGGACATATCTTTTCCCTTAAAGTCAACTAATTCTTATTATAGGGACTCTATCTCAGGAATAATCTATGTTGGCCCATTGGTTAATGATCACACCTGATTTTGATAATCAACGTCAACTTTGGTCGATACGCAAAATATACAGACTGCTACAGGTTTGCAAGTTTCAAAGAAGAAGTTCGTCTATGTCCTACTGCTATCTACTACTTAAAAGTACAGTACATTTCATCGTCATCACGAACCAATCACAATGGAATCAAAGATCAAGACTTTTATATTTTCTTCTGTATTTTCTATTTTATTAAGTCTAGAAAATATATTGTGAGGTTGATCAGGATTAATACTGCCTTAGGTTATTCTTAGTCCACATATCCAAATAAGCCTACCTATCTAATCCAAAACTTCCACAATTCCAAAAAACCTAAAACCCATACAAATTTGGCCCATTCATATTGTTCTGACCCTGACAGAACTCTGATAGAACTCTGACCGAGTTCGGCCCGAGTTTGGTCTGGATAAATTTAAAAATCAATTTCCACCAAATCTGCATACAACGTTCGAATACGAGATTCATGCATCCGAACTCTGCCAGAACTCTATCCGATTTCGATCAGTAAAAATACTATAAATAGAGAAGAATTCTCATTATTTTAAATCATTCATTCATTCTCTCTTCACTATCTCTTTAAGTGTTTATCTCGAGCAAAAGCTTTTAAATTTAGCCTATACCACTCTTTAGCCAAAGCCAGTACAATTCTGTTTCAATCTAGAGTTTTGGTTCAGAAGAGTTGTATCAGAGGTTGCAATTCAGAAAAATTTTCAGTTTTCGAAATCAAGTTTGTGGAGTCGATCGTGTGCTCGTCACCAAGCACGATATTGTAAAAGACTACAAGCTATCCTTTAGCTTGTGCATAGTGGATTAACATCGAACAAGAGTACTCGAGACTGGAGTAGTCCTCTCAGAGTGAAACTAGTAGACATCGCTGTGTCACTGAGTTTGATTCTCTGATCTCTTACTTTACTACATTTTATTTACCATCTCCTATCTTCCTTAGTTTATAACTGCTAAAAAATTTAAGTGGTGATTATTTCTGCTGCACACGCACACACTCTATTCACCTTCTTCTAGAGGTGCTCAACGGTCCTACAATCTATAATTCGACCAATCTAAGGGACATGGGACACCACCCAATCTCATAAACTTATTTCTAAATTTAAATAACTGAAATATCATCACCGGCAAATTCGAAACTCAGGCAACCAATCGACACTTTAGGGTCAAGTCTATCTCCCATTCTCATCCTCGGGCTATACCCAACGAAGTTACTATAGACTTATCCACAACCGATAATATCTATCCAATAATTCTTATGGGTTAATCTCGAAGCCGTCATATAAATTTTATCAATTGAATATCCAATTCTTAAGTTATAGTAAATGCACAATTTAAGTTTCATAAGCTCTACCTAGGTAATCACAATAACATATGGGGATCCCTGCTAGGTAAAATATGGCAACCTTTTAAAGTTAGGAAGGAGATATTGGCCATGGATGGTAGGAAAATAATTATAGATAGCTGAATTAGTATTAGCTTGCAAGTTTTTTCTTTTAGGCTATAGTAGCAATCTTTTAGAGTACGTCCCTTAAGTTTTGAAAATAAGACGGATCACTTGTTTGATGGTTGAAAAGTGACTTCTTCCTTATCATTATTGAGTTGTTGAATTTTGAGGACGAAATTATTTTAAGGTTGATAGATTGTAAGCACCCTAATTTTTGGAAAGTATTTTTTTATTTTATATGATTTTTATTTATTAGATTATATTTTATCTTTAATTATGACTATTGATGTACTTTTTCATAGCTTTAATTTTTGGAGCACAAGAAATAACAATCTTTCGAAACCCTCTTCATGAGTTTTGAAGTAGATGAGTCCACCTTCAATTTAACATATCATGTCCCATCCAAACTTCTCCGCTAGCATTCTTTTGACTTCGTGCAACTTTGGGTCAATTTAGGCCATTTGACCGTTTACCTTAATTCTAAACCTAACTTCTAACTTGACTTCGGGACTCGACATAGATCAAAACCATTTGACACAATATATAGTTTTGATCCATTTTGAGCCTGCGACATGCAGGCCAAGGGTGTGCCACTAATCGAGTATCCATGTGCTATTTATCTGCAAATGGCATAAGAGACCCAATGGTTGACTTTTAGATTCGATTTGACTAGAAAGTATGTTTTGATCCTAACCTAGCCAACCCCACTTGAGAGGGCCATGTTAGGTTACCACGACTCAGTAAAATTATTTTGTATTTATTTTCGGGATTTTGTAAAGCGAAATAGGTTAAATACATTTTTGAATATATATGGTTCAATAGAAATATATGTTTTTCCTAAAAGATATATCTATAAGATTAAATGTACCCACTTACATACGTTTTATATACATACCTATAAAATTATATATTCATGATCGATTTTTCTTATAGTTAATTATGTATAAATTTGTGCTCAATTTTACATAAGTATTCATATATTGACCGAAATACCAATTATATAAATAAAACTATATGATTTCTATATATATATATATATATAGCCCGTTGGGAACGGTGGAGCACCCCGGCACAGTGGCGCGGGTTCGAGCCCCCTTGGAGGCATGCCTCCAAGCACCATTAAGAAGTGGACACCCTCAATATATATATATATATATATATATATATATATATATATATATATATATATATATATATATATATATATATATATATATATATATATATGTATATATATACATATATATGTATATGATATATATATATATATATATATATATATATATATATATACATATATATATATATATGTATATATATATATATATATATATACATACATATATCAAGACAGTCCGGACAGTCCTTGAGCCTGTGTTGATTGGATCCACATCTCAAGCATAATCCAAGGCGAGTCCTGTAGTCGTTCTGGAGATGTCCTTGTTTTCCGCAGTAATGGCAAATAGGCTTCTGATAAGGTGAGGGCCTCTGCTGGAACTGTCCTGTGGCCTTCCTAATAGGTCCACTCTGGGTGGCTCGGGCTGGTGTAACTGCTGGAGTATGTCGTCTCGATGTCTGCTGCTGCTCCTTGCGAAGAATCTCCTGAGCACGAGCTTCTTCCAGGACAGCTGAATGGGAGACTCGAGACTGGGTAGTCGTCTCTGGTGCAAGCCCCTGGTGAAATCTCCTCACCTTCTCTAACTCTGTCGGAATCAATCTCGCACCAAATCGACTCAAGCGATTGAACTCTGAGTCATACTCATCAAAGGTCATATTCCCTTGTTTCAGATGAAGGAACTGGTCATAGAGACCATCTCGAACATGAATAGGGAAGAATCTCTCATAAAATGCATCATAGAACTGCTTCCAGGTGATCCCAGTGCCTAATCGTCTCTCTTCTGCCTTCCACCAGTGGTGAGCATTGTCTTCTAACATTAGGTCCACTGTTGTCATCCAATCTCGAGCTGGCAACTGGGATGCCTTCAGTAGCTTTTTTGTACTAATAAGCCACTGTGACACCTCTAGTGCCATCTCCGTCCCTCTAAAGGCCGTGGGGTTCATATCTGTGAAATTTTTGATAGAGCCTTCATAAGGATGCAGAGCCGGTGCTGGTGCTGGTGCTGGAGGTGGTGGTGGAGGTCTAGCCATTGCTGCCATCATCGTCTGTCTCATCAGCTCAGTCTGCTGCCACTGAGCCTGCATCATGGCATACATAAACTGGGTAATAGGGCTCCCATCAGTCGGTGGTGGAGGCATCTAAGGTCCCGACTGTGGGGGAAACTGCTGAGGGAATGGTGGTGGTGGAGGCAGAGGTACATTCCCTTTTGGTGGCATGGTAGTAGTCTGCCCAGCCTGGCTACCTGAGGATGCTGCAATCTCTGGGTACTCTGTCGTCGGTGTCATACTAGGCTGCGACTGTCCTGGCTGGTATGGTGTCGCTGGAGTCATGGGAGGATTCTATCCCTCAAGAGTAGCCTTTTCACCAGATGTGAGGCCCAAGGCAGAAGTACGTCCGCTTCTTAAATGCATACTGTTGGCACGAAGAAGATAAGTTGATATTAGGAAGATTAGATATAAAATAAATCGAATAATCAAGGAAGTTTCGAAAAGATTGGAAGTCAAGAGGTAGTAGTAGTTCTGGATGAGATATTCCTATTCCTATATGCAGGCTTGTTGGGCACAATCATGTAACCCAACAATATTAACGTCGACCTGCATGGGCCACCACAAAAATATGTAACGTCCCAGTCCTAAAATACGTAGGACCGAGTACGTGAACATGCCAGCTACACATACACGAAGAATACTCTAATATATGGAATCCTTATATATGCACATAAGCTGTAAATAAAATAATCACAGGCCAGAATAAAATAATCTAATCTCATTACAGCTCAACACAGAACATAATAGAATCCAAGTAAATAAATAAGTGTCTCAAAAGATAGCCGGGTGAACATGCTCACTCCAAACAGCTATGAAAAATAGTCACACAAGATCGGAGTCTAACCTCTGCAAAGAGAAAGAAAAGAGATGTAAAATAATGTCCACTAATGTCTCAAATATAGAATAGACTAGAAATCAGTAGGGACTGCCTCGTCATCAATGTATGATATCTCCAACGTCACTCCATACTCCTGTGGAAAATCGTCTAACCCTGGAGAGATAACCAGGTCCTCAAGGGATATAGCAAGATACAAGAAAACACCATGCCATATAAACGGTGATAATATAATAAGAGAAAAAGGTATACATGCAATCGGATTCCTGACCATTCTACTTTGAATATGCAGTTGAGATACAATCCTTCGACGCATGAGCCCTGGCTGTAAATGGGATCGGCATAGTTTCCATAAAGGGCACCAGGGGCCTACGTCCATAATGCTCTGGAAGCGTCAGAGGGCACCATGTGCAAAGGGCTACGTCCATAACGCTCTGGGAAACGTCAGAGGGTGCTTGGAGCCTGCGTCTCCGGAGGAGCGCACAGGTAATTAGGGAAGTGCAAAGAAGCCCATATGTCAGGTATTGTTCTCCCCACCCAATGCCTAGTATCATCATCTCCATGACTAATATGAACCTCTAATAACCGCCAAGTCTTCTAACATGCAATACTATTGGCAGTTACTCCTATCCGTCGCACGCTCCATATGTATCGGTGGCTAGCCGACTACGTGGGTACGTGTCCTACATGTGACTCACAACACGTGGTAAGCAAGTGTCATGGCCTTATGAGATATACCAATACCTCATCATCAAAGGGAAGGTCCCTAAACTAAGTCAATACAAAAGAAATAAGTAAAAGCGTAAAAACGACCGATAGAGTCGCCTGCCCAAGTGTGACTTGGACGCACAGTTTAAATATTATGAAACAAGAAATGATGAAAATAACAACTAAAAATAAGATTATAACAATCACAGAGTAAGGTGGCAAGGTATCTTGCCTGATGGTGCAAAAATGCCAAGTCCTGGAAATCACAATGTCAGCCAAAAAATGTCACAGTCTCCAAACAACTCCGGACGCTAAAAAAACATCCAAAACACACTCGATGCAAAAGATATACCTAGGAAATGCCTGTCCAAAAGTCTAATTCAGGAACAGGGGCAAAATCATAATTTCGGGTCAAAATGATGTCCGCCGTTGGACCCGCTTTGCACCGAAATGCGTACCAAAGTCTATGGTCTCTAAAGTCATCAAACTATATGTCTACAGATTTAGTTTGAGGAGAGAAACTCAACGGTATGTCCAGTTTTGGATTCCAATGAGCCGTGTACAAAATTGCCCATTTGAGAGGGTCGCGGGCCCGCCAAAAAGGGGTTCTGATTCGACCTTCTCAGAATCAAACCAAACTTGGCACACAGGACCAGAATTTCAATTCGTACCTATTAGCGCATGTTTTGTTTCGAATCGACAACTATACGCGAAGTTAGGGTCAAGTTTGTAAATTGGCTATACGGGGGTATCTCGACGGATACGGACTGATTTCGTCGCGTACACACGACAAAACTGAGTTTCGTCAGTTCCCACATGTCGGCAACGTCCATACGTGCCTTTCGATGCATATAGCGTGCGACCACGTCGCCCGGTTTGTCGTGGCACGTGCCGTATCGGGATAAAGTTCTGAAGTTTACTATTTTACATGCAGTTTTTCGACAAACTTTAACAGGAGTTTAATTCGAGCATAGTGATCGAATTGCAGAAGTAAAATTTTCGTTGTAATCTCGTTTATGTTGTTAACTACTGTTTTCAATTAATTCATCAAAAACCCTAATATTTAGATCGTAATTAGGCTTACAAGTTGAGGTTTGGAACAGCCTTGTTGCTCTGTTTTTCGAGCGATGCGGGCTCCACTTCGTGTCAAAATTTTGACCAATCTAAGGAACGGTGTCGGGATCCATCAAAAGGGATGCGAAGAGGGTTATACTGGCTTCCTATACGAGTTTGTAGAATTAAAAACGATCACGTATAGAGGGGGTGATGGCGAGAAAGGGGTTACCTCGCTGCGTAAAAATACTGGCACTACCACTGTCCCGGCCGGTTGATGTCGGGTTTCACGGCGGTACGGCAGTTGTCAGGCGGCGGTGACTGGTCGGAGGGGTGCATAGCAGCGAAGAGGATTCGAGGACGAGGGCTTCAGGTGGGAGATGAAAAATTTAGGGGTTAGGGTTCGGCTTATTGCGGAGCAGTATTTATACTGCTGCCGCTGCTGCCTCTTACTCGTAATAGGACTAGGGCTCGGGTTTGATAAGGATTTGCTTCGGGTTGCTAATAATGCAGCCACTGCTGCTAAGCTAAGTTGGTTTGGGTATTAGGGGGTCGGGCCCCCTCCCGCAGCTTAGTTGCTGCTGATGGTGGGGGGGGGGGAGGTTCGGCCCACCACCCTTCTTCCTATTTTTTTTACTCTTTACAATATATATATATATATATATATATATTTTTTTTAATATATATATATATATATATATATATATATATATATATATATATATATATATATATATATATATATATATATATATATATATATATATATATATATATATGTATATATTCACAAGAACAATTCTAAAATTCGTAATTAAGTATCAAAATATTTTGTAACAAAGGAAGGCTATATTTAGTAGCATTTAAAATATCAAGCACACAATCATACGTATAGTATATATATCTATAATTACGTACATATACCAATTACCACTTTAATTCTAAATAATATAGTAAAAATAATTTTTAAAACACTAAAATAATTAAAAAATATTGGGGGTTTACATCCTACCCAACTTAAAAAAAATTTCGTCCTTGAAATTAAACTAAGGTCGGGGGGTCAAATGCAGTGCAAGGAAAATAATAGTACTTAAAATGCAAGACATACCTACGCCTTCGAACAAATGCGGGTAGCGATTTCGGATGTCGTCCTCGCGCTCCCAAGTAGACTCCCCTGGCGAGTGATGCTTCCATGCCACGCGAACCAATGGAATAGATTGATTCCGTAACACCTTCACTCGGTGATCGAGGATACCTACTAGTTGCTCTTCGTACGACAAACTCGGTCCAACTGTGATCTCGAAGTGATCAAGCACATGATTGCTATCCGCCATGTACCTCCTCAACTGAGATACATGGAATACGTCATGCACTCCCTCTAGCGACGGTGGCAAGGCCAATCTGTAGATAACCTCCCCAACACGTTCTAAGACATCGAAAGGCCCGATGTACCTTGGACTCAACTTACCACGTCCTCCGAATCAAATTGTGACTCTAGTGGGGGATATCTTCAAGAACACATGGTCGCCCTCTATGAACTCCAAGGGTCGGCGACGATTATCTGTCCACTGCTTCTGACGATCCTGCGCTGCTCGCAGGTGGCCCTGAATTTTCTTTACTGTCTCCACTGTGCTCAAGACCAACTCAGGACCCAATAGCTGTCACTCTCCTATGTCGCTCCAACAAACGGCAGACCAACACTTCCTACTGTACAACGCTTCAAACGAGCCATCTGAATGCTCGCTTGATAGCTATTATTGTAGGAAAATTCTACAAGATGAAGATGGTCCTCCCATGAATTGCCAAAGTCAAGCATGCAATCTCTCAACATATCCTCTAGTGTCTGAATAGTATGCTCCGACTGGCCGTCTGTCTGTGGATGGTATGTCATGCTAAACTTCAATCGAGTGCCCAAACTCTCTTGCATCCTCCTCCAAAAATACTAGATAAATCTCGAGTCACGGTCTGACACAATACTAACAGGCACACCGTGTAACCTCACAATCTGCTCCATATACATCTATGCCAATACCTCTGTCGATTGGCCCACTCTAAAAGGTCAGAAATGGGCTGACTTGGTAAGTCTATCAACAATCACCCACACTGCTTCACGTCTCCTAGAACTCCGAGGAAAACCCATGACGAAATCCATAGTAATGTGCTCCCACTTTCACTCGGAAATGGGTAGCGACTGCAATAATCCGGCCATCCTTTGGTGCTCCACCTTCACTTGTTGGCATACCAAGCACTTGGCAACGAAACGAGCTATTTCTTGCTTCATTCTGTGCCACCAATAATACTGTCGTAAGTCGCGGTACATCTTGGTTCCTCCGGGATGAATGGAGTAAGTCGAACTGTGAGCCTCTGCCATCAGCTCCTGCCATAGCTCTCTACTGGGTACATAAAGGCGATCACCACATTGTAATGTCCCATCGGGTGAATCCTCAATCTCGTCTGCTCTCCTACTTCAGTCCTTTCTCTGAGCCGTCGAAATCTAGCATCATTGGGCAATACAGCCTTGATGCGCTCTACCAATGATGATTGCACTTGGAGGTTGGCTAATACACCATTTGCTCCAGGCAATACTTCCTCAATACTAAGCTTCTCCAAGTCTCTAATCAATTCCTTCTGCGTAGTCAAAAAGTGTGCCATGGGCTTACGGCTTAATATGTCTGCCACGACATTAGCCTTGTCCGGATGATCATGTAGCTCGATCTCGTAATCCTTCATCAACTCCAACCAACGTCGCTGTCGCATATTTAACTCTTTTTGTGTAAACACGTACTTGAGGCTTTTATGATCAGTGTAGATATCGACCTTCTTGCCACACAAGTAGTGTCTCCATAGCTTCAGTACAAAGATAACCTCTGCGAGCTCTAGATCGTGGGTCGGATAATTCTTCTCGTGCACCTTCAACTGTCGCGATGCATATGCTAATACACGATTAATACACATCCTAACCCCTTCTCGGATGCGTCGCTGTAGATCACAAATTCTTCCGGGCCCGATGGTAGTATCAAGATCGGTGTAGTGGTCAATCGCTTCTTCAACTCGTCAAATGCGGCTTGACACTCGTCTGTCCATACAAACTCCTGATCCTTGCAAGTTAATCGAGTCATAGGCCCCGCTATTCGAGAGAAATCTTCTATGAACCGTCGGTAGTAACCTACAAGTCCGAGAAAACTTCTCACCTCAGAAGCTGATGTAGGAGCGGGCCATGATTTGACTTCTGTGATCTTCTCAGGGTCCACTGATATACCATCACCCATAACAATATGACCAAGAAATGATACCTCCTCGAGAAAGAAATCACACTTGCTAAGCTTCGCAAAAAGTCATTCATTCCTCAACGTTCCCAAAACTATCCGTAGATGCTGCTCATGCTCCTCTTGACTCTTGGAGTAAATCAAGATATCATCTATAAAGACTACTACAAATTTGTCCAAGTACTGGTGAAAGATCTTGTTCATTAAATTCATGAAGACTGCGGGAGCAATAGTCAAACCGAAAGGCATGACCAAGAACTCGTAGTGTCCATACCTCGATCGAAAAGCTGTCTTTGCAATATCTTTCTTCCGAACCTTCAATTGGGGATACCCTGATCGTAAGTCAATCTTGAAGAATACTTTTGCTCCTCTCAGTTGATCGAATAGATCGTCTATACGCGGCAAGGGATACTTGTTCTTCACCGTCACTGCATTCAATGCTCTGTAGTCGATGCACATACGTATTTTCCTATCTTTCTTAGGCACAAAAAGAACGGGTGCTCTCCATGGTGACGTACTGGCACGAATAAATCCCTTCTCTAATAAGTCATCTATCTGCGTCTTCATCTCTACCAACTCCTTGGGTGCCAGATGATATACTCGAGATAAAATAGGCTCGGCTCCGGGAATAAGCTCAATAGAAAACTCAATATCTAGGTCAGGTGGTAGTCCTGGCAATTCCTCGGGGAATACATCCTCGAACTCGGTGATAATAGGATGCTGAAGGGTGTCATGCATCATCATATGAGTCCCCGATGTGGGTGCATCACAACTCTCTCCGTCTTCTTTGGTGAACTCAAACTCTGCCACATTCGGTGGTCTAAAGATAATACTGCTCCTATGGCAGTCTATGAGAGCAAAATGTTGGCTCAACCAGTCCATTCCAAGAACCACATTAAATATTGGCATAAAAAATACAAGAAGTCGTGCCATCATCTCTCTGCCACTTATCACTACAGGATAACGTCTACAAACACCACTAACAGGTACAACTCCTCTTCCAGTGGGGATTTTAACATTCTTAGCTAAAGGTATGATGGGAATGCTGTGTCTAGTGGCAAAACTAGTGGCTATAAATGAATGTGTGGCTCCAGTATCAAATAATGTAATAGCAGAAAAAGATGCAACTAAAACCATACCTGCTATAACCTTGGCCTCTATCTCTATATCCTATACAGCAAATGAGAATACATGCCCATAATTCTGTCCTAGGCCCCGAGCTCTGGTCTTGTTGTACTGTACGCCTTGGGGAGGCAATGGTGGACGAGGTGCTCCTGCTACGGGCCGTGGTACTGGAAGAGCTGGGGCTGTGGGCCTCAGGTTCTACCGAGCTTGTACTATTGCATGTTGCTCCGGACAGTCCTTGAGCATGTGCTGATTTGATCCACATCTCAAGCATAATCCAAGGCGAGTCCTGCAGTCGTTCTGGAGATGTCCTTATTTTCTGCAGTAATGGCAAACGGGCTTCTGATAAGGTGAGGGCCTCTGCTGGAACTGTCCTGTGGCCCTCCTAATAGGTCCACTCTGGGTGGCTCGGGCTGGTGTAACTGCTGGGGTATGTTGTCTCGATGTCTGCTGCTGCTACTCCTTGCGAAGAATCTCCTGAGCACGAGCTTCTTCCAGGACAGCTGAATGGGAGACTCGAGACTGGGTAGTCGTATAAGACTTGAGCTCTGGTACAAGCCCCTGGTAAAATCTTCTTGCCTTCTCTAACTCTGTCGGAATCAATCCCGCACCTAATCGACTCAGGCGATTGAACTCTGAATCATACTCATCAACGGTCATATTCTCTTGTTTCAGATGAAGGAACTGGTCATAGAGACCATCTCGAACATGAATAGGGAAGAATCTCTCAAAAAATGCATCATAGAACTGCTTCCAGGTGATTCCAGTGCCTAATCGTCTCTCTTTCACCTTCCACCAGTGGTGAGCATTGTCTTCTAACAGTAGGTCCACTGCTGTCATCCAATCTCGAGCTGGCAACTGGGATGCCTTCAGTAGCTTTGTACTAATAAGCCACTGTGACACCTCAAGTGGCTTCGTCGTCCCTCTAAAGGCTGTAGGGTTCATATCTGTGAAATTCTTGATAGAGCCTTCATAAGGATGCAGAGCCGGTGCTGGTGCTGGAGGTGATGGTGGAGGTCTAGCCATTGCTGCCGTCATCGTCTGTCTCATCAGCTCAGTCTGCTGCCACTGAGCCTGCATCATGGCGTACATAAACTGAGTAGTAGGGCTCCTATTAGTCGGTGGTGGAGGCATCTGAGGTCCCGACTGTGGGGGAAACTGCTGAGGGAGTGGTGGTGGTAGAGGCAGAGGTACATTCCCTTCTGGTGGCATGGTAGTAGTCTGCCCAGCCTGGCTGCCTGAGGGTGCTGCGATCTCTGGGTACTTTGTCGTCAGTGTCGTAGTAGGCTACGACTGTCCTGGCTGGTATGTTGTCGCTGGAGTCATGGAAGGATTCTGTCCCTCCAGAGTAGCCTCTTCACCAGATGTGAGGCCCAAGGCAGAAGTGCGTCCGCTTCTTAAATGCATATTGTTGGTACGAAGAAGATAAGTTGATATTAGGAAGATTAGATATGAAGTAAATCGAATAATCAAGGAAGTTTCAAAAAGATTGGAAGTCAAGAGGTAGTAGTAGTTCTGGATGAGATATTCCTATTCCTATATGCAGGCTTGTTGGACACAGTCATGTAACCCAACAATATTAACGTCAACCTGTATGGGCTACCACAAAAATATGTAACACCCCAGTCCTAAAATACGTAGGACCGAGTACGTGAACATGCCAGCTGCACATACACGAAGAATACTCCAATATATGGAATCCTCATATATGTGCATAAGCTGTAAATAAAATAATCATAGGCCAGAATAACATAATCTAATCTCATCACAGCTCAACACAGAAGATAATAGAGTCCAAATAAATAAATAAGTGTCTCAAAAGATAGCCGGGTGAACATGCTCACTCCAAACAGCTATAAAAATAGTCACACAAGATCGGAGTCCAACCTCCGCAAAGAGAAAGAAAAGAGATGTAAAAATAATATCCTATAATGTCTCAAATATAGAATAGACTAGAAATCAGTAGGGACTGTCTCGTCATCAATGTATGATAGCTCTAACGCCGCTCCATACTCCTGTGGAAAATCGTCTAACCCTGGAGAGATAACCAGGTCCTCAGGGGACATAGTAAGATACAAGAAAACACCATGCCATAGAAACTGTGATAATATAATAAGAGAAAAAGGTATGCATGTAATCGGATTCCTGACCTTTCTACTGTGAATATGCAGTTGAGATACAATCCTTCGACGCATGAGCCCTGGCTGTAAATGGGATCGACATAGTTCCCATAAAGGGCACCAGGGGCTTACGTCCATAATGCTCTGAAAGCGTCATAGGGCACCATGTGCAAGGGGCTACGTCCATAATGCTCTGGAAAACGTCAGAGGGCGCTTGGAGCCTGCGTCTCCGGAGGAGCGCACAGGTAATCAGGGAAGTGCAAAGAAGCCCATATGTCAGGTATTGTTCTTCCCACCCAATGCCTAGTATCATCATCTCCATGACTGATATGAATCTCTAATAACCGCCAAGTCTTCTAACATGCAATACTATTGGCAGTTACTCATATCCGTCGCACGCTCCACACGTATCGGTGGCCAGCCGACTACGTGGGTACGTGTCCTACATGTGACTCACAATACGTGGTAAGCAAGTGTCAAGGCCGTATGAGATATACCAATACCTCATCATCAAAGGAAAGGTCCCTAAACTAAGTCAATGCAAGAGAAATAAGTAAAAGCATGAAAACGACCGATAGAGTCGCCTGCCCCAAGTGTGACTTGGACACACATTTTAAATATTACAAAACAAGAAATGATGAAAATAACAACTAAAAATAAGAATATAATAATCACAGAGTAAGGTGGCAAGGTATCTTGCCTGATGGTGCAAAAATGCCAAGTCCTGGAAATCACAATATCAGCCAAGAAACGTCACAGTCGCCAAACAACTCCGGACGTTGAAACAAATATCAAAAACCCACTCGGTGTATTAGATATACCTAAGAAATGCCTGTCCAAAAGTCTAATTCTGGAACAGGGGCAAAATCGTAATTTTGGATCAAAACGATGTCCGCCGTTGGACCCGCTTTGCATCGAAACGTGTGCCAAAGTCTATGGTCTCTAAAATCGTCAAACTACATGTCTACGGATTCAGTTTGAGGAGAGGAACTCAACGATATGTCCTGTTTTGGATTCCGATGAGCCGTGTACAAAATCGCCCGTTTGAGTGGGTCGCGGGCCCGCCAAAAAGGGGTTCCGATTTGACCTTCTCAGAATCGAACCAAACTTGGCACACAGGACCAAAATTTTGATTCGTACCTGTTGGCGCAAGTTTCGTTTTGAATCGACGACTATACGCGAAGTTAGGGTCAAGTTTGCAAATTGGCGATACGGGGGTATCTCGACGGATACAGACTGATTTCGTCGCGTACACACGACGAAACTGAGTTTCGTCAGTTCCCACATGTCGGCAACATCCATACACGCCTTTCGATGCATATAGTGTGCGACCATGTTGCCCGGTTTGTCGGAGCACGTGCCGTATCGAGATAAAGTTCTGAAATTTACTATTTAACACGCAGTTTTTCGACAAACTTTAACAGCAGTTTAATTCGTGCATAGTGATCGAATTGCAGAAGTAAAATTTGCATTGTAATCTTGTTTATGTTGTTAACTACTGTTTTCAATTAGTTCATAAAAAACCCTAATATTTAGATTGTAATTAGGCTTACAAGTTGAGGTTTGGAACAGCCTTGTTGCTCTGTTTTTCGAGCGATGCGGGCTCAACTTCGTGTCAAATTTTTGATCGATCTAAGGAACGGTATCTGGATCCATCAAAGGGGATGACAAGAGGGTTATACTGGCTTCCTATACGAGTTTCTAGAATCGAAAACGATCACGTATAGAGGGGGTGTGATGGCGAAAAAGGGGTTACCTCGCTGCGTAAAAATACTGGCACTACCACTGTCCCGGCCGGTTGATGTCGGGTTTTACGACGGTACGGCGGTTGTCAGGCGGCGGTGACTGGTCGGAGGGGCGCGTAGCAGCGAAAAGGACTCGAGGACGAGGGCTTCAGGTGGAAGATGAAAAATTTGGGGGTTAGGGTTCAGCTTGTTGCGGAGCAGTATTTATACTGCTGCCGCTGCTGCCTCTTACTCGTAATAGGACTAGGCTCGAGTTTGATAAGGATTTGCTTCCGGTTGCTAATAATGCAGCCGTTGCTGCTAATCTAAGTTGGTTTGGGTATTAGGGGGGTCGGGCCCCCTCCCGCAACTTAGTTGCTGCTGATGGTGGGGGGGGGGGGTTCGGCCCACCACCCTTCTTCCTATTTTTTTTACTCTTTACAATATATATATATATATATATATATATATATATATATTTTATATATATATATATATATATATATATATATATATATATATATATATATATATATATATATATTCACAAGAACAATTCTAAAATTCGTAATTAAGTATCAAAATATTTTGTAACAAAGGAAGGCTATATTTAGTAGCATTTAAAATATCAAGCACACAATCATACTTATAGTATATATATCTATAATTACGTACATATACTAATTACCACTTTAATTCTAAATAATATAGTAAAAATAATTTTTAAAACACTAAAATAATTAGAAAATATTGGGGGTTTACAAGTTGTCTAGTCCTATACTACTGTTTCCCCTACATGACTTGACATGACTTGACTTAACTTGCGTAGGATTTGGCTTAGGACATTATATATATTGTGAGTGCTTATCTTGACCATGATCTATTGGATTATTTATCCTTGATACTATGAATGGCTATAATCTCGGTTGTGAGTGTTTGTCTTGGCTACGATTGAGATATTTTAGATTGTGAGTGCTTGCCTTGACTACAGTCTACAGATTTGACATGTTAGCCACTTCTAGTATGGTATGCCAGTGTCTTAGGTTCCTTGTGTCTTAGATCTTGGTGTCTTAGTCCGTTGTGCCTCAGTTGATTTTCCCTTTATTGTTACTTTTTTCTCTGCATATTTTGTATTGTTACATTTTGGCATGTTTATATGTATCTTGCTAGTCCCCTGAGGACTTGACGATGTCTTTAGGTTGCTGAGCTCGGTTGTAGATTAGATAGAGGGTTGATGATTGTTTCTCCTGGACTTCAGTTATATATTTAGTTCATATCTTTTTATGTTCGTCCAATTTTATATTTTATTTTATTTTGAACATGCTCCTGTATAGCCTAATTTTGTAAGCTTATTTCTTCTTTAGAAGCTTGTCCAAGATAATAGTAATAGAGTCTGGTCCACTTTATTGCATATTATCTTTTCCTGTTACTTGTAGGAAGCGGTATGTTAATGCATGACCAGCATTAGTATACTTGGTTTATACAAGAGTTTATCTTGAGTGGATTAAGATATAGTTAGTTGTTATAAACCTATAGTTATTTTAGACAGCTTATACGTATTCGAGCTGGGCTTGAGTCCTCTCGATACGTAGCTAGCATATATACATCTCATACTCCTATGTATTTTGGGACTAGGGTATTACATAGTAGATGTGGCATAACTTATTTTGCTAAGTCATAATCCAACAATTCTATATTTTCCCTAACTCGTTATTCATGCGACAACATCATCCACCGACATGGTCTATTACATATCATTTGTCACGACCCGCACCCGCTTTTCGGGCACGAACTCGTGAACAAGCCAGCTACGTATCAAGCGGACTCCAGCCCGACTCGATTACGTATAAGCTATCCCGAATACGGTATCATGTTTAATCTAAACTATATCTCAATCCACAGGAATCATATAAAACAAGAATGGAAGTATGGGTCGTAGTCTGCAGTCCACTAGCATATATGTCCGATTAGACTCCAAGAATAGTATAAGTCTATAAAACTAAACTGATAAGCAGGATATATCATGAAAGCACGAAAAAGATAGTAAATCAATAACACTAACAAAATACCTGAATCATGCGATTGAAGTCAATTACCACATGCTCAGCTAACTAACTCCGTGTAATCAGCTACATGAAGAGATCATCAGGTCCTCAGAGGATTAGCAAGATACATAAAACATGTCTACTAATATGACAGTAAATAACATGTATGGAGAATAAGAACACTGTAAGAAGAACATCTAAGGATGACGAGTCGTGTGGAAATGTAATACTAGACTTGGCTAACTATCAATCGGAACTCCTATAGCTTGTAGTATAATACAAGATACTCCCATTCTATAGTGTTTCAATTGACGTACAAAGCAGGATACTCTCAGTCGAGATTAGCCAATTCTAGTATCGATCTCCTCTTCTAAAGGATACAAGGTCAAACAGACCCCTATAAATCGTAGTACAATACAAGATACTCCCAATTCATAGTATCGCAAATCAAGTCAATCAATCAATATATGCTATAGGTTATAGTACAATGTAAGATACTCCCAATCTATAGTATATCTCAAGTCAAGTCAATCAAGCAATATCAAGATGAAAGAATCGGCTATAGGTCGTAGTACAATATAAGATACTCCCAATCTATAGTATATCTCAACTGTAGTATAATGCAAGATACTCCCAGTCAAGAATAATCAAGTCAAGAACAAGATATAGAAACTGGCAACTCAATCGCGAGACAAGGTAACACGATAAGACCAATAATCAAGCAATGTCGAATATCCTATATGTGCACGTACATCTAGAACAAGTAAAACAATCAAGGGCAAATCAGTCACAATATAGAATCATGTGACAATATGAAAAGGAACACAATAAAGAAAGAGAAAATAATGTAAATACTGTATATGTTCGGCAAGGTATCAAAATGGATAGGTAAGTGTTTGTTAAAATGCCCCTTAGGGATTTATTTTCATATTTTGAAAAAATAATTTCATAGATCCCTAGATCTATATGTGTGTATGAATTTTTGTAAGGATGATTTGTATTTCATGTCAATTTGTGTCGTATTTTTGGCATTGGACACGCTGCACGGGACCTAGGCCTGTGTCCTGCCTATCGGGCTCCATAACTCACAATATAGGATACGTCGGGACACAAAATTTTGCTGGGAGGAGGGGGCACTGTCTGTCATCATGCTCCTAAAATTTGGGAGCCAATGATGCACGACACGTGGCACAATCCCGCCCGTACTGGACACGCACTGCTCGTGCAGTGACAGTTTTCACGCCCAGACACGCGCTCGTGTCCACTGTGGACACGTCGTGGACACGTGTCAGGCATGCCAGCGTATAGACCTATCCTAGGTGAATACGTGGGTGTATGCACGTGACACGAAGTGTCGTGTGTCGTGTCCTACACGCGTGTGCACTCGTGCATAACGCTGTGATACACTGGGTGCACCCCATGTGTTTGAAATATTGTGGACACGTCTGTATCGTATTTATTGGACGCAAAATGACTCAAAGGACACATACACACATGTGACACTAATTACCAACTCTTTGATTGTAATTTTGATGATTAATTATATTCGAATTCATTGAATTCCCCTAAAGTCTGATACCTTCCTGATACTCTGAAACCGAAATGGTTTTTGGGTTTTAAATTGCATTTTTAATTAATTTTAATGATGTTAATGATTAGTTAAGTTCACCTACATGTGTATTGAATGATGATTATGTTAGTGTGTGATTTGTGTGAGCAATGGGTTTCGAATTTGGTTCTTGGGTTGCTAATTGTTTGACTTTACTTAAACTGTCATTTAACTGAACTGTGTCTTCTGTTTTAATTTGCATAATTACCTGTTTAATGATGATTAAATGGTTAATTAGATTGACCTATATATTTAATAAATGGGGATCATGTTAGTTGTGTTCTGTGTTGAGCAATGAGTTTCGAAATTTGATTTTGCTATGCCAAGCTGATAGAGGGCTGAGGTTGAACTGTTAGTTGATTCATGTTGGTTTGATGTTAATAAGAAGGGGGATTTTTGAATTTGGGCTTGGATTGACTTATGAACTGCTATGTGTAAACTATCACTGATACACGTTTCAGGAATTGAAATCCTGAATCTTTAATTCCCTTTTAAAACTGAAATTTGATGACTAATTACTATGTTTAATTCATATACAATTGTGTTAGACTACTGCTAGGTGGGTTGCATGTTAGATTAGGATGTTGTCAAAAGGAAATGGTTTACAATTTGGTGTTGGACTGTATATGAACTGTAATTTTGCCCAATTCATGAGAACCTATTTGTTAACTGTCACCTTGCTCCCTGTTTATGTTGTATCACACCACTGATTTCAGTCTTAAACACACAGGCACTGTTTCCTGATTTCATTGACACTGTTCTAGATACCAACACTACACACAACCTATCACTAAACTGTCATTGACACACCATGCACCATTCAATGATTCAGTTTCTATTTGACACATTATTGTTGCACTGTACATTGTTAGCTAATATGGTGAACTGTCATTTTGGATTCTATGTTCCTGAGAACTTTAACCTAAGACTTGTGCATCCTTCACTAATTCAATTCTCTATTAGCTAAACCTGTTATATCTAACTGTCATTTGACACCTATGCTTAGCTAACACTCTACACACACACACACCATGCTCACATGCCACATTGCCACATACACATAATACACCCACTGTCATGTAGTAACACAGGACACACACACACATGAACACATAGGCACATATACACATGTGCCTCTCCCTATCACTCTATGTATATATATACATATGTGATATATATCATAATGTGGCCATGTATAAATGTGTGCTATTATATAAATTAGATATATTTTAATGTATAAATATGTGAGAGTAGACTTTATGTAGAAATGTGTGTAATATAGCCTATAGCATATGGCTCCTAGCCTGTGTATATGGCATGAATGCCAGTGAATATGTGTTGTTGGCTTGTACAGCCTAGTTATTATGTGTGTATGCTAGAATAGACTGGTTAGGCTTAGTGAGACTTGTTGGGTTAGGCTTGACCTAGTTTAACTAGTATAGTTGACTAGAGTTGACCAAAGGTTGACTTTAGCCTAGATTGACCCTAAACATCATGTAGATGTAGTGTAGCAGTCAATTTTATTATTTTAGACATGTAGTGACTTGTACTGTTCTATAGGAGCCAGACACCACTCCTCGGATAGTATATTCTCTTCAGATATTCAGGATACCAGGCGAGTACATTCTCTGATTATTTCACAACTTGCTTAGAATTATATTCCTGCTCTAGTTTACCTTATTTGATGCTGTCATGATATTATCACGGATTGGTACTATATGGATCCCTATATTGAGATGTTATCCCCCTCGGGAGCATCGGATACATCATGTCGTGTGTTTCATGTACATCATGTATTCTTCGCTCTCATGTTATTCATGTTTCTCATGTGCTTCATGCTCGTTCATACATGCTCGTGTACTCTCATGTGCTCTCATGTTCGGTCATGTTTCTCATGTATCTCATGTATAACCTATACTTCATGTGCACCCATTTATGGGTTTTCATGTGAAAATCATGTGCGTAACATAACTTGTCTGGATCCTTGTGTATTGATTGGGGTATGGGGGAGTATAAATAGTCATGTGAACAATTCTAAAGTAGTATATCCATGTGCGCCTCTTTAGTATATTTATGTGCAAATCCAGCCGTTCACATGTCGACTTTGTACTCTAAATCACTAGTCACTAGTAGCTCTCTACTTATAGTAGATATTCTATTACAGTTCTCTCTCTATTTATATCATGTACTTTCTTTCAGTTTCATGTATCGTACTCTCTTGCATGCTTATATTTCCTAACCTGTTATGATCTGCGTGAGATGTATTGTGCTCGCTCCCGTCCTGACTAGACTTGTTGAAAATTTTACAGAGGACGAGGATGGCTCTGGTGTCTACCTATTATGGTGCAGCTATAGACAACACTTGTGACTTGGACCCACTTACAGTAGAGGATCCTGTTAGCGTTATATACTAAAAGCATCACTTTTTTAGTAACCTTATTTCCTTAAATTTTGAATGAGAATCATATGGGCAAATGTTTGTATATTGTATTTGTTGCAAGTGTTAATGCAAATGTCTGATATTCTATATTATAGATAATATGGTGTGTGGTGTCACACAGAAGATCATATTATCAGTTCCCTATGGAGTATATAAATAGTTCACAACCTAGATGGACTTGGACAATCTATTGAAAAGGTTATAGTGTAATTGGTATTAGTCTATCTTGACTATAGGTTTACACTAGTACACTTTGTGTGTATTGAACAGGACCACTTGAGGTTGTTCTCTTTGTACTGACTATATAAGAGAACAAACACCTCTGTTATTATAGATGCTTGTGCTCTTAACCCGAATATAATAACGGACATGTATATGCAGTGTGCATTATTTTGACTCATAAAAGAGTGAGATTCATTATGGATCAACAACCTCTATGAATTGGGTAATAACATTGTATGTATGATAGGCTGTTGATTATAAATAAAATCTATGTCCTGATACATCGGGTTGATGATGTCCCCTTAAGGAGCTCATAAGGATTGTCATGTAAACCCTGCAGGTGGATTATATCCGACATGACAAATAAAGTTGAGCGGTACTACTTAAGGATAAAAGATGTCGAATCAATATAGTTGTCAGTAACTTAATTTGATCGACGGACATACGATATCTTAACATGGGGAGCCAAACGAGCATATAATAAAAGGAGCCCACAAACATAATTTAGAATTAGGGAGGTAGTGCAACAATAGCTCATTAGTGGACCGAGCTATTGTTAATGGGCCTGGATTGTGTGTTCGAGCTGAACACGGGATATCCAGATCCGTTAGGATGCCTAACCCTAATTTCTCCTCATGGTCCCTGCCGTAGCCTATATATATCCTCTATTCTCTGGCCGCCATATTATCGATCAGAAATCTGAAACTTTCTCTAAATTCTTGATTCACGTAAGGAGAGAAAGAGAGGGCTGCCAATGAGAAGAAAAGGTTGGGAGATCGTCGTCCACACGACGTCTAACTCGAGGAAGGAATACGTACAGAAGATCTTGGGGTCGTCCGCTCGAGATTGCTAGGAATTACTTGTCTCCTTTCCGCCGCAAGTATAATTCGTGAACCCTAGTTTTCGCCTATGAAGGGTTAGAATACGTATTAGATCTGTTTAACTTTCTATCGATCAATACGCACACCAAAGGAAGGGTCCTAGGAATCCCCAGTTCCATCAATTGGTATCAGAGCCACTTTGGATCTACATATTGATTGATACGTCCATGTTGTCTAATAAAATCTGCGCTGTGTAATAGTCGGTAGATGTAGTTCTGTTCTAACTCGGTTTTTGCAGACATCTTAGATCCAACTATTATGGTCCAATGCATATTTTTTATTGTGTTGTTTAAACCACGGACATGTCATGGATGTTTTTGTTGCTGTGGATATAATTAAAATCACGAGGGTTGATCGTGCTTATTATTTTAATTTTGTAATCTAGATTATGTGTGAACTCCTTCGGAAGGCATAGGATTGATGTAATTTTAATTTTTTTGATCAATTGTGATGGCGGTGGTGGCTGTTTCTGACGTCGGATGAGATGCTGGTTTTAAGCAGTCCAGAGACAGACAGATGATTTTCGATGAAGGAATCGACAGCCAAAACCTAAAAAAAAAAATTTTGGGCGCTGCCCCGAACCCTGCGACCTGACCGTTCAGGTCGAACCCCGAATAGATCTGCGCATCGCCAGATTTTGGATTCGGATAGTTGAGGACGAAACAGCAAAGATGACCATAATAGTTGGATATTTTCTCTTATTTTTTCATTTTGCTTTTTCTGATTATGCATGTTTATTATTGTGTGGTTGTTTTTTTGAAAAACCAAGCCTACATTAATAATGGACAACATGGGCATAATATCAACTAGTAGAAAAACCCTCATTGTTAAATAACTAAGTAGGAGAGGATATTTATTTAGTTTAAATCCTAAGGTCTCCATTACTGGTTTATAGGTGATGTAATTATACTTGCTTGTTGGCTATAGTACTTTTCGCCATATCGGATGAGTATAATTATGGATCACCAGTACAAACTTCCTTAGGGATAATTGTAGAAAGTTACCTAGTATGTGTTCACTTCTCCATCTGAAGGAACTCATTACAAGGTAATAGACTTAGTATTAAGTAATGGTAACACTTAGATACAAATAATTGTATCCTCTCCATCGGAGTCACTGCTATTATTTGTATGACCAGAGCAAGACCAGCATATTAATTTTATTTTTCATAAAGTTATGTTGACATGATAGTAAAATTAATAAGAAAAACCTACTTGAACAAAGTTGAATTTGTATACGTCCACACTATCGTGGCATGCTAAATTCATGGTGTTCAAGGTGTTGGTGAATTTCTTATTATTGGTTTGAGGGAATCAATATTTAGTTAATTCAAAAAGTTTTTTTTCCCTACATAATTTTATTTATGTGATTCTCAGGATTTTAAAAATGGGTTCTTTCAGTCCACTTATGGTGATTCTTAAAGAAAACAAACTTACTGGTCCTAATTATATTGCCTGGAAACGTAATTTGGATATTGTTCTGACTGCTGAGGAGTACAAATATGTACTTGTTGAGGAATGCCCACCTAAGCTTGATGCTAACTCTGATGAAGAGGTCAAAGAGGCTTATAAGAAGTAGAAAAAGGCAGATGAGATAGCACGATGTTACATTCTGGCATCTATGTCAAATGTACTGCAACATCAGCATCAGGCCATGGCCACTGCTTATGACATGATGTATAACCTCAAGGAACTCTTCGGACATCAAAGTAGAGCAGCTAGGTAGTTTGCTATAAAATGTTTGATGAATACAAAAATGGCTGAGGGTACACCAGTAAGGGATCATGTTCTCAAGATGATGGGTCATCTGAATGAGATGGAGATCCTTGGAGCTGAAATCGATGGGAAATCCCAGGTCGATATCATTCTCGGGACTCTGTCTAAAAGTTTTGCCAATTTCTGCCTTAATTACAATATGAACAAAAGATTGTATAGTTTGGCAGAATTTTCAAAAGAGCTACAGGATGCTGAATCTCTCTTTAGGCAGAGTGGTCATGTTTTTGTTTCTGAAAAGGCTTCTACTTCTAAGCCAAAAGATGGTAAGAAGAAGAATAACATTCAGAAATAGGCAAACTCAGCAAAGAAGGGTATGGGACCTCAAGGTGCGGTAAAAAAGCCGAAAGGCAAATGTTTCAAGTGCAAAGGGTCAGGACATTGGAAGACTGATTGTCCACTTCTCAAACAAGGGAACAAATAAGGTATATCTTATTTACTAGTAGTTGAAATATGTTTAGCGGTGTTATCTACCGGCACCTGGTGTGTAGATACAGGAGCCACTAATCATGTCAGCAATACATTGCAGGGGTTCCAGGAAACCAGACGGCTCAGTGATGGAGATATATGCTTGTTCATGGGTGATGCTACAAAAGTATCGGTCGTTGCATTAGGAGATGTTACTTTATCTTTTGGTAGAAATAAGTCTTTGACATTGAGAGATTGTCTTTATACACCTTCACTTAGAAGGAATTTAGTTTATGTTTCTATGTTAGTTAAGGATGGATATTCAGTTTATTTTAATGACAATATTGTTATTAGAAAGAATAAATATTTTATCTGTTCTGGTGCATTGGTTGATAATTTGTATGTCATTAATCCTATTTTGCCCACAATGCAACTTATGAAAATGAATAATATGTCATCTAACTTAAATAAGAGAAAAGAACCTTCTTGTATGAACCAAATATATCTTTGGCACTTGCGATTGGGGCATATTAACCTAAGAAGGATTCAAAGGCTGGTTGAAGATGGACCTTTGAGTTCATTGGAAGTGGAGGCACTACCAGTCTGTGAATCCTGCTTGGAAGGTAAAATGACCAAAAGGCCTTTTACGACAAAGGGGTATAGGGCCAAAGATGTGTTGGAATTGGTTCATTCTGATTTGTGTGGACCCATGACTATCCAAGCTAGAGGTGGCTTTGAATATTTTGTCATATTTATTGATAATTATTCAAGGTATGGATACATTTATTTGATGCGCCGTAAGTCTGAGTGCTTTGAGAAATTCAAAGAGTACAAGGCTGAAACGGAGAAACATCATAGAAAATGTATCAAGTAATTACGATCAGATCGTGGTGGCGAGTACCTCTTTAGAGAGTTTAGAGATTATTTATCAGAGGCTGGGATTGCATCCCAATTGACTGCACCTGGAACGCCCCAGCAGAATGGTGTAGCCGAAAGAAGGAATAGAACTCTTATGGAGATGGTTAGATTAATGATGAGTTATTCGGATTTGCCAGATTCATTTTGGGGATATGCCTTAGAGACTGTAGCTTATATTTTGAACTTGGTTCCTTCTAAGTCAGTACCTCTTACTCCCACAGAGCTGTGGCTTGGGCGTAAGCCTAGTCTGAAATATGTTCACATTTGGGGTAGTCCAGCACATGTACTGAATGGAAAAGCAGATAAGTTGGAATCTCGTACAGAAGTACGCTTGTTTGTAGGCTATCTAAGAGGAACGAAAGGAGGTTTATTTTATAGTCCTAAGGATCAGAAGGTCATTGTTAGCACCAATGCCCGATTCTTAGAGGAAGACTATGTGATGAACCATAAACCCACAAGTAGAGTTGTTCTAGAAGAACTGAGACGTGAGACACCAAGTACTTCAGTACCAACAGTACAAGAGGATGAACTACAAATAACTGCACAATGTGTCACAAATGTTACACCACAACCGATAGTACCTCGTCGTAGTGGGAGGGTTGTGATACAACCTGATAAATATATGTTCTTGGGAGAGTCGTCAGACTTCGTCCCTGAGGAACAAGATTATGATCCATGTACCTACAATGAAGCACTCCAAGATAAAGATGCAGAGTCTTGGCAAAAAGCAATGATATCTGAAATAGAATCTATGGATTCTAATCAGATCTGGGAGCTTGTAGAACTACCCGTTGGTGTAAAAGCCATTGGATGCAAGTGGGTCTATAAGAGAAAAGGAGGATCACACGGTAAGGTTGAAACCTTTAAAGCTCGGCTTGTAGCAAAAGGTTTTACTCAAAGAGAGGGTATCGATTATGAGGAAACCTTTTCTCCTGTGGCCATGCTTAAGTCTATCTGGATTCTTTTATCAATTGTAGCTCATCTCGATTATGAGATTTGGCAAATGGATGTCAAGACAGCTTTCCTTAATGGAAGTCTTGAGGAAGACATCTATATGAAGCAACCAGACAGGTTCATTGAAAAGGGCCAGGAGCATCTTGTTTGTAAGCTCAAGAAGTCCATTTATGGACTTAAGCAAGCTTCCAGATCTTGGAACATATGTTTTGATCAGGTGATAAAATCCTATGGATTTGATTAATGTCAGGATGAATCATGTGTATACAGAAAGTGTGACGGAAATGTGGTGGTGTTCCTAGTACTTTATGTGGATGACATCTTGCTCATTGGAAACAATGTGAAGGTGTTATCTGATTTAAGGGTATGGTTATCCAAACAGTTTGATATGAAGGACTTGGGAGAAGTAGGTCACATCCTTGGGATCAAAGTTCTACGAGATCGCAAAAAAAAGATGTTGGGCTTATCCCAAGCTTCCTATATCGATACTGTACTAACTCGTTTTAGTATGCAAAATTCTAAGAAAGGTTTTTTACCTTTTAGACATGGAATTGCTCTATCAAAGGAGCAGTGTCCGAGGACACCTAAAGAGATAGAGAACATGAAGGCAGTTCCTTATGCTTCAGCAGTAGAAAGCTTAATGTATGCAATGCTATGTACGAAACCAGACATCTGCTTTGCCATAGGCATGGTCAGCAGATATCAGTCTAACCCAGGACAAGAGCACTGGACTGTCGTAAAGCATATTTTGAAGTACCTGAAAAGGACTAAAGAGTATATGCTAGTTTACCAGGAAGATAGTTTAGTTCCCTTGGGGTATACAGACTCAGATTTTAAGTCAGATAGGGATTCCTGGAAATCTACCTCAGGTTATGTGTTTACTTTGGGAGGTGGAGCCATTGTGTGGAGGAGTATCAAGCAAAAATGTATTGCTGATTCTACCATGGAAGTCGAGTATGTGGCATCCTCTGAGGCAGCCAAAGAAGCGATTTGGCTCAGAAACTTTCTGTTGGACTTGGATATGGTACATAGTTTGCCTAAGTCTATTACACTTTATTGTGATAATAGTGGTGCAGTTGCAAACTCAAAGGAACCACGAGCCCATAAGACTGGCAAACACATTGAGCGCAAGTACCACCAGATACGAGATTTTATACAAAAAGGAAAAGTTGTTGTGATCAAGATAGCATCAGCCGACAACCTAGCTGATCCCTTTACAAAGAGCTTACCAGCTAAGGCTTTTGATAATCATGTTGAGGGAATGGGAGTCAGATGTGTAGCAGCATAGCTTTAAGTATAAGTGGAAGATTTGTAACAGTATACTGAAAAGCAATGCTTTGAGTATAAGTGGGAGATTGTTAGGGTTATATACTAAAAGCATCACTTTTTTTAGTAACCTTATTTCCTTAAATTTTGAATGAGAATTATATGGGCAAATATTTGCATATTGTATTTGTTGCAAGTGTTAATGCAAATGTCTGATATTCTATATTGTAGATAATATGGTGTGTGGTGTCACACAGAAGATCATATTATCAGTTTCCTATGGAGTATATAAATAGTTCACAACCTAGATGGACTTGGACAATCTATTGGAAAGGTTATAGTGTAATCTGGTATTAGTCTATCTTGACTATAGGTTTACACTAGTACACTTTGTGTGTATTGAACAGGACCACTTGAGGTTATTCTCTTTGTACTGACTACATAAGAGAACAAATACCTCTGTTATTATGGATGCTTGTGCTCTTAACCCGGATATAATAACGGACATGTATATGCAGTGTGCATTATTTTGACTCATAAAAGAGTGAGATTCATTATGGATCAACAACCTCTATGAATTGGAAAATAACATTGTATGTATGATGGGCTGTTGATTATAAATAAAATCCATGTCCCGATACATCGGGTTGATGATGTCCCCTTAAGGAGCTCATAAGGATTGTCATGTAAATCCTGCAGGTAGATTATATCCGACATGACAAATAAAATTGAGCGGTACTACTTAAGGATAAAAAATGTCGAATCAAATAGTTGTCAGTAACTTAATTTGATCGACGGACATACGATATCTTAATATGGGGAGCCAAATGAGCATATAATAAAAGGAGCCCACAAACATAATTTGGGATTAGGGAGGTAGTGCAACAATAGCTCATTAGTGGACCGAGCTATTGTTAATGGGCCTGGATTGTGTGTTCGGGCTGAACACGGGATATCCAGATCCGTTAGGAGGCCTAACCCTAATTTCTCCTCATGGTCCCTGCCGTAGCCTATATATATCCTCTATTCTCTGGCCGCCATATTATCGATCAGAAATCTGAAACTTCCTCTAAATTCGTGATTCACGTAAGGAGAGAAAGAGAGGGCTGCCAAGGAGAAGAAAAGGTTGGGAGATCGTCGCCCACACGACGTCCAACTCGAGGAAGAAATACGTACAGAAGATCTTGGGGTCGTCCGCTCGAGATTGCCAGGAATTACTTGTCTCCTTTCCGCCGTAGGTATAATTCGTGAACCCTAGTTTTCGCCTATGAAGGGTTAGAACACGTATTAGATCTGTTTAACTTTCTATCGATCAATACGCACACCAAAGGAAGGGTCCTGGGAATCCCCAGTTCCATCAGATCTGCCACCAGTGGTTTAGACTGCTAGCTTAGACTCTTACTTTGTCATACTCATTGATACATTATTGTATATATTTGGAGTTGTTTTATCTGGATATTGTGGAGATGTTATCATAGACACCTAGACTTCCATCTATTGTATCTCTTGTGTGGATTTCATTTTATCGTATTCTACCTTAGATGTGATTGAGACTGTATTTGCTATGTCACCTACATTCGGAGTGTATATACTGTACAGGTACCTTATATATTGTTAGATGATTGACCTAGGACAGCGTTCTACCGCCGACACTGCGGCGTAGGTTGGACGCTGTTACGTATCGTACCCTCCCGGTGGGTGCGGGTTGTGACATGATGGGAGCTCACGAACGAGGTGGTCAGGTATAGTCACATCTAATAACAAGTCAGGGTCAAGTGAAAACAATCACGATAAGGTCAAGTCAATCCAGTTCGATAATCGGATCAAGATAAGGTCAAGTCCAAGTCAAACAGGTCAGGGGATCATGGTATAGGCATAGCAATAGTATCACTAGACATGAACATGATTAGGAAAACAGAACAAGCAATATGGAAAAAGAGAGTAACAATCTACGTGCACGTAAAACTAGAAATAATCATGACATGCATCAGGAGAGAAATATGGAACTAAGTAAGATATGAAAAATAGCAATATGGAAAAGCATGTAAGTACTGTAAAGTTTGGCAAGGTGTACTTGCCTGGTTCCGTGATGTGAAGATGAAGTCTCGCTCCCGTGTCCACGCCTCCGGAATCCAATGCTCCTAAATAATTTATTTAACTACTTATGAAACTTATAACAGAACTTAATTAACTATATTAATATTTTAAACTACTTTAACTATATTCAAATATCTCATAGGACTACTTAAATTGTATAACATACATACGTTTCCAACGAGACCTCGGAACACAGTTTTAGGATTTTCGACCTTCCAATTAATCGGTTATGACCCCACGTCAATAACAATGCTCCTAAATAATTTATTTAACTACTTATAAAACTTATAATAGAACTTAATTAACTATATTAATATTTTAAACTAATTTAACTATATTCAAATATCTCGTAGGACTACTTAAATTGTATAACATACATACATTTCCAACGAGACCTCGGAACACAGTTTTAGGATTTTCGACCTTCCAATTAATCGGTTATGACCCCACGTCAATAACACACTTAAAAATCATAGAAAATTTCTAAAAATAATATTTAAAATTATTTTCTACAGTATTAACTCTGAAATTCTAGAATTACGATTTATAAAGAATTATGTGACTAGTTGACTACTACGTCAGCTAGTCTACTCGAAGCTCGTCCTGAACATGGCCAATTACTCAAAATAGCTAAAATACCTAAAAATATATTTTATAAAGAATTTAAAGTATATTATATCTCAGAATTAAGACATAAATATAAGAGTTAAGTTATGCTACTAATTTGGAACATCCTAAGTCGGCAGATTACCCGAAAAAGCTAGTTTTGACCTATAATTTTACCGACCAAATTTGACTTGCTAAATTCGTTAAAAAATACTTAAAAATCCTAATTTCTATATATGAACACACATAAAATTCAGTTTCAAAAATAACCACAAATAACTTATAGTTCCTTCACAACGGGGTTAAATTTGATCCTATCGAAAGATGAATATTACGACTATAAATCATAAAAATTTTATAAGTGAAAATACATAACAAAAGGTACCAAAATACTATTTTTACAGATTTAATAATAGAATTTCTACAGAATTATAGCATAGGTTTGAGATGAAAAAATTAGGGTTTCTTACCAAAAGTTCTTGCTAGTTGGGTTGTGGAGGCTTCTCCTTGCCAAAGCTCCCACCTTTATTGCTATCCTTTCTTGCTAATCCTCTCTTGATGAGTTTGGAGGAGTTGGCAATGGCTCTAGATAGTTGGATGGAGAAGATGGAGTTTTTAGGATTTGTCTGGTGGAGTTTGGATGGAAGAAAGATGAAAGTAGGAGTTTTTATGGAGGAGAAAGAATTGTATGATGGAGGGGATGAAGATGATGGGTTTGGATGGAGGATGTGCTGCCAAAATTTGGAGAGGGAGAGGGGGTTGGTCGGCTATGGAGAGGAAGAGGAAGGGAGAATTAAGTTAGGGTTTGGGTTTGGCTAAAAGTAGGTGTATATATATGGGCTTTTTTGGGGTTGCATGCATGTAGTATAATAGGAAACCTATTCCTAATGGGATGTTAGCTGAATATACATGGGGGAGGGCTGCTTTGGTCAGCCAAGAGTGGCCCCCTTTGATTTTTTTGGGTTGTTGGTGAGTTGGCTAATTAATTTGATTGAGGATTAAAAAGATCTTTCCTAATATAGACTAATTAAATATATCTTAAATAAATACAATAAAATCTGAAATAAATATAAAATATATATTTATTAATATATATTAATGTCCAACATGCCTACATAGGTTTGGATTGGACTTTGGGTCAAATATAAACTAATGCCAACTAATATTAAACTAGGATTACACGTAGACACTTTCTATAAATAGAAACATTTCAAAATTAAAAATATATTAATATTAATAAAATATATATACAAACTATATATCAACATGAAGGTATTTGAGAGTACTTCATGTCTATTTAGATTTGGATTTGGTTCGGGTCAAGTCGGGGCTAAATTGGACAACCGGGTCTCCTAGAAATTCAATAATCTAATAATTAAATAAATAAATTATCGGTGGGGGTTAAGTCGCAAATTGGCCTGGTTTTTCTAGTTAGAACACACCTATGGCTCGAACTTCCCTACCATGACTAAAACACTAGTCAAAGCATGCGTGTACACTATCCGTGTCACAATTCTTAGTCGTCTTGTACTCCAAATCTTAACCATGACTAAGGTCATCTATAATAATAACTATTTAATCAAAAATATTCATAAATTCCTATTTAAATCAAATAAATAATAAAAAAAATTCCAAAAATTTAGGGGTGTTACACGAGTTGAGGCTCGATATACTCACCGTCCAAGTATTTGGAATTTTTCATCACATGTCATGTATTTCATTAAAAAGCACGCAAGCACACAATTCATTGAAATGATTCACAACAGTTTTCGGGTCATGTGATTAATTATCTTTCTGGATTCCGTGTAAGATAACATTAGTAACTCAATAAGCAACATGACATACTAATCTTTTTTATTAAGCGTGAAGCTAAAGGATCTTCAAAGGGTTCAACAATACTCACTTTGATAAGATGGTTCCCGCCACGATCGCATAGCTTTACGAGCGATCCTTCGCACATTCCCAAGTCCAACAAGGCTTAACCAACCAGCCATCAAAATGCATCGTGCGGGTCAGGGCATTACATTCTATATCATATGTGTTAATTAATTTCTCTACGCACTCTATATTGTTGTCTTTTCGAATAACCTTATGAGTTGCCTTATGCAGACGCAACTTAGGTTCGCACGGCATCACGTCCGGGGGACGACTATCGATTCCGCAGAATTGGGACATACATAATTGTATCAGAGCAGGGCTTTACGTCCTTGGCTTCCCGTCTCGAGTCTTGAATCTTTAATCTTGTGTCGATAAGATGAGTTGTTCCATACAAGGAGTCCATAATATTTTCAAAAACTAATGAGAGGTATCTTTTTATTCTAGAAGTTACGGAACCTGCGGCAGTGAACAAAGCGAGCGATTCTAGTGGCTCGACTTAGTTCCGAAGCCGAGCCTTCCGACAACCCAATGGGAAAAATGCTGCATATGCTGGAAATGTCGCGGAAACAGGCTGCAGCATACCAAAGTGAAAGCAAAACTCTGTACCTGGAATCCGAGAGGCGACATGCCCAATTTGAAGCTAGGTTTGAATTACAGTTCAAGATGCAGCAATAGTAGCTTGACACGCTAGGGCAATTAGCGCAAACAGTGGTGGCCAATAAAATTTTTGCAATGACTCATACCGTACTGAAGTCGCACCAAGGGAGTCCACGCCTTAGCTTGTGTCGCAAGAGAAAAATACGATATTACCAATTTCAAGAAGGCATTTCGTGCTTCCTTCTCCGGCATGAAAGACCCTTCCCTCGCGGTTGATTGGTTAGAAGAGATCGAAGACAACTTTGAGCTCCTCGGCATCGAAGAAACAAAGTGAGCCGCTTGAGCTGAACTTCAACTTCGGTTGAACGCGCACGACTGGTGGGTCATACAGAAGCAAAAGATCGGTCGGGATGATTCTACTGCAGTGATCTCTTGGGCTACCCTTCGTAAGGCATTTAAAGTTGAGTACTTACCGACAGCGATTCGACATGCGAATGAGAATAAATTTATGCAGCTGAAGCAAAAAAATAAGATGGTACGTCAGTATGCTACGAAATTCAACAGCTGGCCCGATTTATTGGTGTCTATCTGCCAACAAAGATGAGTCGAGCACGAAGATTTGAAGTAGGCCTGAGGTCTTTCATTTCTGCCCATGTGACTGTGCCCGAATACCAAACAATGGGCGAATCACTCAACCACGCCCTCTTCCTCGAGCCTCAGTATCCTCCTGCCACTACCGGTACTGTGTACTATAATAATCACAAACTCCATAGTAATGCAGAAGGCAACAATGCATATAAGTATCCAAACCACGGCAACGGAGGCAGCAACCAAGGAAGGAATCGAGTATACTACGATCATTGCCACAAGGAAGGGCACCTGGATAATGAATGTCCATTCAAAAATAAAGCATGCTTCAAGTGCGGTCGAGTAGGCTACATCGCACGCAACTTCCCGGAAGGTGGGCCGAACCAACGCCTGCCGCAACCGCAACATCAGCAAAACCGAGGCCAAATACCTCAAGCTCCTCCTAACGTACAAGCAAATGGTCGAGACCGTCGTCCCAATGCCCAGGGACGAGTCTACGCCATGACCCTGGATGAAGCATTTGCATCTGACATAGTCGTGACAGGTATACTACTTTTCAATAACAAACTTGCTCGTGTACTATTAGATTCAGGTGCCACGTATAGCTTTATGTCGACGGACTTTGCCGCAGAGCATAAATTTCCTACGATACCTTTAGGCCTTAACCTTAGTGTTAGCATCCCGTCGAGCACACAACTACTTACATGCATAGGTTGCAGAGATGGAATCATCCGTATTGGAGGTAGGAAAATATATTTAGATGCAATAGTTCTAGATATCAAGAACTACGACATCATATTGGGGATGGATTGGCTCATCGCTTGCAATGCCACCATCGATTGTGCTAGAAAGATGTCACCTTCCGCCTGCCGGGAGAGACCAAATTCTACTACTCGTGTAGTGAAGCATCGACGGTCTGCATGGTGATCTCTCCGATATCTACTGGTAGGATGCTGTATTCTGGCTGTGAAGGCTACTTGGCTTCCGTACGCGACATACGGCGGGATGGTACAAACGCAAATTAGACGGATGTTGTGGCTTTATCCAACGTATTCCCGAAAGAGCTACCTGGCATACCATTCGATCAAAAGATTGAGTTGACCATCGATACATTCTCTAACATCCACCCGATTTCTAAAGCCCTGTACAGAATGGTCTCTACAGAACTGAAGGAACTCAAAGTGCAGTTGCAAGAGCTACTCGACAAAGGATTCATACGGCCTAGCGTCTCGCCATGGGGATCCCCTGTATTGTTCGTGAAGAAGGGTTGGTCAATGCGTCTCTGCATAGACTCTCGCGAGCTCAACAAAGCCACCATCCGGAATAAATACCCCCTGTCCCGCATCGATGACCTTTTTTATCAGCTACAAGGTGCCTCGGTGTTTTCGAAGATTAATCTTCTATCGGGTTACCATCAACACAAAGTCAAACCGGACGACTTTCCGAAGTCAGCCTTCCGCAGTCGTTATGGCTACTATGAGTTCTTAGTGATGCCATTTGGCCCAACGAATGTCCCTGCTGCCTTCATGGATCTAATGAATCGGGTATTTCGTCTGTTCCTCGACAAATTTGTGGTAGTCTTCATAGATAATATTTTCGTCTATTCGAAGGATAGAGTGCAATACACACAACATCTGCGGATTGTGCTTCAGACTTTTCATGACAACCAGTTGTATGCAAAGCAGAACAAATGTGAATTATGGCTAGACAATGTATCATTTCTTGGGCACATCATCACTTTCGAAGGCATATCAGTTGATCCAAAGAAAGTTGAAGCCGTTGTTGATTGGAAATGGCCCGCGTTAGTCAGTGATATTTGAAGCTTTCTCGGCCAAGCGGGATACTACATATGCTTCGTGAAAGACTTTGCGAAGATTGCATCGTTGTTGACTTGTCGCATTCAGAAAGGAGTCACGTGTGAATAGTCAGATGACTGTGAAGCTTCCTTCCAGGAGTTAAAGCAGCGGCTCGTCTCGGCCCCGATACTCGCACTTCCAGAAGGGACTGAGAGATTTCAGATCTTCAGTGATGCTTTTGGCCAGGGCTTCGGGTGTGTGCTCATGCAGCATAATAAGGTGATATCTTTTGCTTCCCGGCAACTGAAGCCGCACGAGAAGAACTACCCCACCCATGACTTAGAATTTGCGACGATTGTATTCGCGTTAAAACTGTGGCATCACTATCTTTATGGCATGGCATGCAGTATTTTTGCGGATCACGAGAGCCTCAAGTATCTCTTTACCCAAAAGGAGCTGAACTTGCGACAGAGGTGCTGGCTAGAACTGATCAAGGAATATGACTTGACGATCGACTACACGCCGGACAAAGAAAATGTGATGGCCGATTCATTGAGCAGAAAATACATAGCCTCTCTATCCATTAACAAAAGTCTATTACGGGACATAGAGGAAATGGGCATTGAACTCTGGGTTCGATTCGTGGGAGCTAAAATGGCACTGTTACGGCTAGAACCGTGCTTGTTAAATAAGATCAAGTTTGCTCAGAAGGATGATCCATACCTAGAGAAGATGCGAAACCTAATATCAACAGGAAAGGCATCTGACTTTGCGGAAGACAATGCAAGAGTGTTGCGGGTGAAGGGTCGGCTATGCGTCTCGGAGGACCTAGAACTAAGAAACAAAATATTGTCGGAGGCGTACTATGCAAAATATTTCTTGCATCCTGGTAGCACGAAAATGTATAAGGACCTCCACACAATCTTTTGGTGGCACGACATGAAGAAGGACGTGGCACTTTTTATGTCGCAGTGTATGGCCTGTCAGCTTGTTAAAGCAGAGCACCAGAGATCGGGTGGAGAGATTCAGAACCTCACCATTCCAGAATGGAAGTGGGAGCTCGTCACTATAGACTTTATTATCGGCCTATCGAAGACGCCACGAAAGAACGATACTGTCTGGGTCATCGTTGACTGACTAACCAAGTCAGCGCACTTTATTGCCATTAAAGTCACTTGAAATATCGATCGTCTTGCTCAGATATACCTTGATGAAGTAGTTCGGTTACACGGGATCCCAGTATCCATCGTCTTAGATCGGAATAGACAATTCATGTCACGCTTCTGGTGTAGTCTTCATCAGCATTGTGGACCAAGATGAAGTTTAGCTTATCTTATCATCCTCAGACCGATAGCCAAATAGAGCGGGTGGTTCAAATTTTTGAAGATATGTTACGACTCTGTGCAATCGATTTGAAGTCAAGTTGGGATGTTCATCTACCGTTGGCCGAATTTGCATATAACAATAGCTATCAGTCCAGCATCCAAATAGCGTCGTACGAAGCTTTGTACGGTCAAAAGTACAGATTATCCATTTGCTGGGATAAAGTCGGAGAACGACAGATTCTTGGTACGGAGCTGGCTGAGCAAACTGTGGCGAAGGTCAAACTGATCAGGAAGAGATTAAAGATGGATCAGAGTTGGCAAAATAGCTACGCAGACACCCTTCGATGGCCACTCGAGTTCCTAGAGGGCGATCATGTGTTTCTAAAGGTGAGGCCTATGCGAGAAGTAACAAGGTTTGGAATTAAAGGCAAGCTTAGTCCAATAATTATAGGTCCTTTCCAAATATTGATGTGAGTCACCCCAGTAGCTTACCAAATTGCATTGCCGCTAGCACAGTCAGATGTGCACGATATCTTTCATATCTCACAACTATGGAAATATGTGCACGATCCGAGCCACGTGGTAGATTTTGGTCAGTTGGAGCTGAAGACGAACTTATCATTTGTGGAAGAACCGGTCCAAGTCTTGGAGCATAATGACAAGCTACTTCAAAATCGTGCGATCCCCCTCGTTCGTGTTCTCTGGAGAAACCATTCGGTTGAAAAGTCGACCTGGGAACTCAAATCAAAAATGAAGGAAAGTTTCCTTCCCTATTTTCCTAGCGGTAGGTTCTCTTCGTAAGTTTTGAGGATGAATTTTTTTTAGTTGGTTATGGTGTAGTTTCCCATCCTTACATCGTGCCCCATTTTTCGTCCTCGGGATGCGCGATAAAGAAATATTGTCGCTATCGATTTAGTCAGAACCGATTGATCGGGATCGATTGAACGGGACCGATTGAATTCAGATCCTTTCCTTGTTATGGAATGGTTTCTTAGAAATCAAGTCCCATATTTAGCGGGTTGTGTCTTGAGGATGGACTCTGCGACTGAGTCGGGGGAGACCTCCCGTTGCTCTACTTTTTATGCTTTACTTGCTTCTTTGGCTTTGGTTTTCTGAATCTGTTTTTGTGAATGTTTTCGATGGTTTTTATGGCTTGCATTCTTCAAACTTTATATTTTCTATCGAACTCATTGAATAAGATAGTGTTCTGACCAGTTGCTTATGCGATTTGAGGTGATCGTGAAGGCTCCGTCTAAGTGGAGCCAACCGCTCTTGCCTAAAAAAAATCAAGGTGAGTTGATGACCTCCTTTCCCTCGACCCTTTGGTTCTAAAGCTATCATAAACACAAATGAGATATGCTTGTCATTGTAGTATTGAATCAATAAATTGTGGCACGATTCCTCACGAACACTTACTATAGAACTGCTATAACATGAAACTGATGCATGCTTTCTTATGCCATATTACTATAGATCTGTGCAAAATAAAATTGAATCGATTAATTAGTATCGCAACGATAAGGCGAAGTACCTTAATATGGGTTAAGTTCTAAAGAACAAAGAATAATTGTACGGTCATTGGACAACTTGTGCACAAGATTTCGTTTCCTCGAACGGTTGCCTAGGCCAAGGAACCGATTCGGCCTAAGAGGAAAGAGTATAACAGTGCTAGCAGAACAGGCATGGGTGATTCAGGAACTTTCGAACAGGGGTAGCTACCCGTCGTGAAAGGATCACCGTCTAACCTAGCTATAGTCCATGATGGCTTGACATTGCCAGTGACCTTCACACCCTTACACTGCTTTATCTGATACCTATGACACAGGATAAAAAATGGATAGTTGCTAAATGTATGTAATTTTTATATATATGCCTCATAAAATGTTCACATGTAATACATCAGGATGGTTAGAAAGATCACCAACTATATAACATGTTTTATAAAACTTCTTGAACAAATGAGAGCTTGTGTTTAAATTCCACCCACAAGTACATGTGATCGTACTGACCCTCGCTCTCTGCAGGTGCTATGAATCAGGTGGAATGTGCCAGCTAGCAAGGCGTCGTTTGTGTTTTGAAGCTTCGTCCATACGCCGAAGACTTTTGTTGAACCCTTTTGAAGACTCTCTACATCAGTCCAAGAAGATGTCGCGACTCCCTACCATTCCAGGTGGTTTATAAATACTGGTTGTACAAAAGGTATGTAATGTATGAAACAACTATTTTATCATCGTTCATAATTTTAAGTTTGTAAGCCCCTGCGGCATCAAGATATAATCAAGTTATGTAAATGATGTCTATTATCAATAAAATAAAGTTTCTTCTATATCATGTGTTGTTCAATTTCTCTGCGTACTCTCTATTGTTGTGTTTTCGGATAACCTTATGACTTGCCTTGTGCGGATGCAACTTAGGTTCACACGACATCACACACGGGGGACGACTATCGATTCTGCAGAATCGGGGCGTGATATAGAAGACCAAAGACAAGGACGGTCAAGAGGATATCTGTCATGCCCCAATCCGGGAAATCGCTCGTCCTCGCTAGATTTCATCCGAATCATAGTCCTCGCTGGGGCGTGATGCCGCACGAGCCTGGAGTTGCGCTCGTACAAGGCAAGATAACAGGTTCATATAGTGTTTATCTCAAATTGATAACCTAAGCAGCGGAAGAAAACAGAGTATACAATAAGAATCTCTTTTATTAATAATGAACTGAAGGTTATAAAAGCTTGAATCGCCCAACTGAAAATGCCAACTAGCTACAACGCTCATGATCTCTCTAGCTCACAAAGGATTACAGTGTTCCATACATTATGCCTCTTTAAAGCCTACAAGTAGTCTTTGGCCGAACATCTCCATGTTGCAAGTCCGAATGCCAATGCGGTAGCTCCTCTTGAGACGCTAAGGACTCCATGCCTCAACGCGTCCAAGCCAAGTCCCGTCCCGAGCCGATCATAACCTGAACCTGCAAGCAAACTAGTGGGGGATTAGTGCTTTCGTGTTCGTTGCACTGATCAAGACCCACTCGCACCCAAACCAAACACTAAGTACATTTAGTGAAACATGCAACATTATTTGGTGATTTTTCTATTTAGCCTTAGGATCAGTTTCATGGCAATATTCAAGCATAGCAACTACATAATATAAACATAAGCATAGTAATCGTGCATGTTTCCGTCTCGTTTTGCTTAGCCTACAATCGTTAGAAATATGCATAACCAACCATACAATTCACGTAACCAACCAACCAAACTTACTGATATGCATAAGGGTGGCAGGCCCTACGCCTGCACCCAACTCTAATCTCAGTCCACCGGCCCTATCTATATGAAGGTCACGGTGTTTCGTACCGTAATGGACTTGGCATCCTTATGTGTAAGCCTATGATCGCTCCAATACGGGTTGCTAGCCCAGTATCCGAAGGATCCCAAACTTATTGATATCATAGCTTATCACAACACTGGTCGGTCGTAACCCGTCCTAATGATGTGCACCATAAATATCATACATAATTGCCTCCTAGGCCGAACGGTCCCGGTGCCCCGGTCATAACCGTTCGAGGGAAGCCGCACCCGTGCACGGGCCATCCGATTCCATTGACCATATAATATGCGCCATAGCAAATAAGTCATATCATTCCAACAAATCTCACATTTCATAAACATAATCCCTCACCTCTATCTCAAGTTCCATCGACATTATGCCCCAACACATCGGTATTGATGCACGACGCCCAACGGCTTAGACATCTCGTACTTATACTCAAAGCGTTCTATTCATAAATTATTCATATAATAGCAGTTCCGTAGTTACTTTGTCAGTTCGTAGCTTCTGTGCACGAGGAGTCGTACACGTGATGCACATCTCGATATTGCCTTTCAATGTTCTACCATCACCGTCCTACCATGACCCGTACACTTGATTCATATCGCTTCAATTGTTCAATGTTCATTATTCTATCTTAATGCTCGACACATACTAAGACCTTTAACCGTTTGAGCCCCGTTCGCTAACTTACTGGCAACTTACGCATACAAGGATACATTTTATTAGACGTGAAGAAGTAGAGAGAGAGTCAAGAACCCGCCCACCATAAGCTGATGCGCCTTGTCGTTCCGCCGAGCTAATGTGGCTCATTTCCATAACTTGGTTGCACGGCTAACTCTTTTGATTTAGCCATTCCGTTGAGCTATTCGACTAATTCTGTCTACCGTGTCTATGCCACAATTTGTTGTATGGCGACGATTTGGTTTTGCGGACACCTTAGTGAACAAGACAAAATGTTGACCCCTTATGATTCAGCATAAAGGCGTAGCCTACACACTAGATCAACCGAAGTCAATACTTTGTTCAACCAAACTTAGGCTTTGCATCGATTCGCATTGATACTTCATCGGGTCAACGCCACTTTTCGAGTCAACGACTCATCGTAATGCATCGTATGGAGCGGGGCATTACATAATATACCACTCAAAACAAGGTTCGTCCCCGAACCGAAACTAACACTTAAACCAAGTGTTTCGCTAGATCGTTTTACGATCTCGTGCCACTATCATTTGAATCATACAACTTAGTTTAGATCATACACATATTTTAGGCGTCCCACCAATATATATATTTCAGCCAAGCTCATTTGTAGGATATCGGGACAAAACTAACAGGCTCAACTTAAATCCTCAAGCACTAGCTATTTCTTACTCGACTTGGTCAGATCTTAGCGTCTATTCCCAAAATACTTCTCGTATGCATTATTCCATAACATGCGATCATCCTCTCAAACATTTCTGCATATAACTAAACTCAAAACTGCTACTTCGATCCCATAAGTTTCTCGCTGACCATCTAACGCACGCATTGCATTAAGTCGTTGCGCATCTGATCGCAACAATTCTCCACAGCACCCATTCGCCAAATCCTTTTCTATCTCTCGCATAAATCAAGTCTTTCATTTATGCATTCATAATATTTGGCCTCAATGACATGGACTAAGTCCAACATGTCTCAAATTTCTTTGCCTACCATTTGTACTAAGTCTCGCACACAACTATCCAGAAATGATTCACATTCTCTCGCTCTATCCACGTATTGCGTCTGGTGCTACCCCCGCTAGGTAACTTATCCAGACATCATGCTCGCGTTCTCCCGATACAAGAGGTCAACTTGAGTCTACGATGCTGAAAGACAACAATCTTTTCGACCTAAGGTCTCTTATGATACGCCTATCTCCGATTCTTGATCGAATAGGAATTCCTTATTCAATTTTCAAATCAATCCCAACTAGTTCGTTTCGTAACATAGATCGTGCGCTCAAATACACATAGCCTAACCGTTACTCAAACCGATCTACGACACAACTCTTAGGGTCATTCTACTATTCGTCACTCTCGTGTATTGCAGAATTCTTACAATTGCCTTACCGCATCACTATGCTAAGTACGTTCCTCAACATCTATTTGATCATCGACCAACCAAGTCTATTTACATACTTATTTGATCGATCATAAATTTTCTTTTCTGACCATATCATTCTAGTCGAAGGCTACTCGCTTACTTTCGAAACACGATACTCACTCGCTTAGACTTATCCTCAACATGTACTACATCATCCTTCAACCTCGACAAAATTTCTTATGCGACTTCATTAGGTCATCTTATGGGACTTCAATATTCACTTGATTTGACGGTCAAGTCTTCTAGGGTCATCTGCCCCGAAACTACGCTCGATAATTGAAGATCATCAACGAGGGACAGTTACTACAAACCATACTATATCCTATCATGGAGCTAAATTAATTTTCGACAATTTCTATGAGACTTCATCAAATCCGACATAATTTACCAATCCATAATTTATCTACCCCCGCGCACTGATGCACCGTTACTACTCGAATCACTCATGCATTACTGTTAACAATATCGCAACCGAGCGATATTTGTTTGCCTTGGGTACTAGTCTATTTACCCACGACCAATATTCGATATACTCTAGGCCTATCACAATACTCCTCAAATTCACCTTCACATCAAACCACAAGTCTAACTCCAATTTGCCATGCCTTGTAAGTTCGACCATCCCCGCTGGATGAATCACCATACCAGCGCTCATGCAAAATAGTCATCCTAATTGGCGTGACACATGTGCGAGGCTGGTGTTGCGCTCACGCAAGACAAGAACGTCAACGTAGTGGTTATCCACAAGGCAATCAAGACACTTTCGTTTTCATCCAAGTAATATCCATCAACTCTCAAATTCTCTTCCTATCATTGTCATCCAATTGACATCAACTTAACTTGCATCTTATTCATCCAACAACAATGCTCAACATAATTTCTGTTCATCCGGTCAGAGTATCCCCGAGTTATTGTATATCGTCTTTGATACGCCTCAATACCATCGTCGATATGCATAACTTGAACATCTTCCTCTCTTATAAGCTCCAATTCGTTTCAATTACTGCCATTATCCGAACTCGAATACAAATTAAGTCTTGCACACATCAAGATCCATTCAGTTGTACTAACTACCATTATTACGACATAATTTCTAATTCACATATCTATTCTCATATTCCTAACTTGCACTTCCAAATCTTGCTACCGACTCATTGTGCTAACTCAAATTCATTCGCATGATTTCTTCGTACCTACTCAACTCGTTTCGAACAAGTCTTCGTATTAACTGAACGCAATTTTGACTGAGTCATCTATTTCCTCAACACAAATTTTCTCACTATTTTTAGCCTATCATTCGGCTTACACTCAACGAATCCTTGTCCGACGTAGCATCCATGGATACTACTTTGTGCATAATCGTTCAACTCAATTCATCGAAGCATACTTGCGTCGACTTCTATCAAGTCATTCACATTCGAGTCTGGACACAATTTTGTCCATTGAGGGCAAACATATTATAACCGACACAATCGTCTCGATGTGTTCTATTGCAAGTCACCAAACGGCTTAACATAGCTATCGCTAAGTGGTATTGCATATATCACTCAGAAATCGAGCCTATCATTATCGATACAATGCTTCTCTACACTGATCACACAAGTGGTATTGCATATACCACTCAAAATCGAGTCATTACTCGACTTTATACTCCATATAGATCCGATATCTATTTCAAGTTAACTATCTCGTGGCGATCTTTTCCGATCCCAGCTCTAGCGTTCGCTTACTCGAGCTGGCACAACATGATAGTCGTTCGTCTAAGTTTGACATACATTCAAATCTAACCGTACCTTGGCGATCATACCGATCACACATGCAATATTTGCTAACGCAAGGCTCAATACGACATACGGCCAACATAAACGTTCGCCTACTCAAACTCGACTTAGCGACCGACTCGACTCGTTATTATCGCATCCGTGATCTTCTAATCTCTCTCGTTACAACTCATGCAACAATTTATTCTCGATACTTAAGGTCATAACTGTTACGACCCGTACCCAGTATTTGGGCAAGAGCCGTGGGCATGTCCAGCCTACGCCTCAGGGTCGGCGGTAGTACGCTGTCTAGTCATCTCCATATTTATAAAAACAACCACGCAGTTTATATACATTTGCATAATGTAAACCACATCACGGGATAGATCAAAACGAGATGAATTATATAAAATATCACAGTTTGGAGAGAAGGATAAATGATTCTGACAACTCCAACATAGATCAAAAGTATAAGGTGATATAGTCTCCAAAGATGAAATGTACTAGTGAACAGTCACAAATCAACTCATGAATCACAAAATAGAAATAACATCTAAAAGTCTCAAACTAATCCAGTCCGTGAGAATGCTAAATAAATCTCCTAGAAATCATCTGTAGCAGGAAAATCTGGAAATGCGGCCTCCAGTTCGTCCTGTACGCCAAAATCGGGATCTGCAGTATGCTCATAATATGTAGTATAAAAATCCTCTAACTTATCACCTAAAAATATTGGTTATCCAGTCAGGAATAGAACAAGCTCACAAACTGAAAAGCTATCCGCAACATAATAGATTCGACAGTGCATGAATATAGCATATGTGGAAGAAACTAGAAGGTAAGCTGATGACATGGTATATCTAGAATGAAAGCATGAATCGCAGAGCATGGTATGTCAACTAAAAGAATGTAAGAGCATAGTGACATAACAATTGGTAAAATGTAAAGAAATACAAAGAGACAACTATCTAAGTGTGTTGAAATATCATTTTCGACGTGTGAACGGCTAAGGGGTAAATACGGTACCCTGTACGTGTCATGTGCAGCTGCTATCAGTCAAAATTAGACATATTGGGATAGAATGTGTAGTTCACACGTCTACTAAGATATTTTCCCATCCCGACCAGTATACATGGGCCCAGACAAGTCACGAAACACAACGATAAAATAAGATAAGATCATGATAAATAGGGTCCATGATACTACCTCGTGTGTCCCTCGTGTCATCAAGCAAGAAGCATATGTATAATATGTACTGAACGAAAACTATAAGAATTGGAAGCAATCAGAGAGTGCACTTACCTGTGGTCCTGAGCTGCAGGTACGGGTCAATTGCTGAGTCAAAGTCTCCACAACCTATATTTGCATTAATGAGATTATTAACATAATCTTAGAACTTAGTGTTAACTACACTTATTCCTACTAGCTATATCCAACAAGGTAAATGTAGGTCCTAAAAATCAAGTGGCACATCAACAAAGTCAGAAAATCAAGAAATACAACTTTTAGATGACTTGCGCAGACAACAGATTGCGCACCATTCAGATTGCGCACACTCTCAACTGCGCAAGCTGACGTGGCAAAAGTCATCATTATCTGACACAATCAAATCTTCTGACAACTGACAGTACGGATATCGAGGCGGCCATTCGTTTAATCGTGCAGCACGGTGCTCGAGGACAGCTGGCAGCGCAATCCATGTCTGCGCAAATTAAGTTGGCGTAATCCATGTCTACGCAAATAAAGTCGGCGCAATCCAAAGTCTGCCCAGTTTAATGTGCGCGTTCTACCAGTACAAATGATAAAGTACACGTGGCATTCATGCCATCAATTGCTCATTTCGTGGCAACTGCCTATGCACGATCATGCACATTTCAATCAAATGATGCCATGTGTCACAGACAGTTAACCCATGATCCAGCAACTGCCTGCGCAGTCCATTGCTGCGCAATCCATCATGCGCAGTCCAAAATAACTAAAAGTTAGTTATTTCTCAGAACTCTATAAATAGAGTTTCAAGTCTCCATTCAAGGGGATCACGAATCAATAATCAGAGATCAGAGAGTTCAGGAGTTCTTGCCCAAGTGCTGCTGCATTCTTCCGAGGCTTTTGCCTTCAACTTTCGAGGCTTTCTGCCTTCAATTCCAGAGTTATTTTCAACTTCAGAGGCTTCATCTTCAGAGTTCACATCGTCCAAGGGATAAAGCAATCGTCATCTAGATTGGATTCCTACAGTTGTACCATTCCCAGAATTCAAATTGTAATCTTTTACAAAGTTTGTATCAATAAAGTTCTTCAACTTTTGTTTTTGCAAACAAAATGGCGACTCTACTGGGGACGACTTTCTCCTCCGATGAGGAAGTGACAACTCAATGTGACGTGGCGTCTATCGGAAAGACGCAGAAGACACTGGTTGTGAAGATCAACCAGACAGCCTATGAATCTATGATCAACTCCAAGACTACTCCTCGTACTGCGAACACTACTATCACAAGCAAAGTGCGCCCAGTGTGGGTCCCAAAGACTGCTGCGTATTCTATTAATGCTGACAGCAAGTCTTCTGCGCAATCTGCCAGCAAGTCTGCTGTGCAATCTGCCAGCAAGTCTGCTGCGCAGTCCAAAGTTTCTGTTACCAAGTCCAGTGCACAATCTGCCTCTGCTACTGCTGCGCAGTCTGCTATGTCCAGTGCACAAAAGACTTTATATGCAGCCATGGCTAAGTACAAAACTCCTATGCCTCTGGCACAATTGGCTGCCAAACTTCCTGCGCAAACCAACATTCCAGCAACCAGAGTGCAACCTAAGCACTCTGTGGCAAGAACTCCTGATACGTAAACCACAGTTTTTGTAGCCAGAACTCATGCGCAAAGCATTCCTGCACAATCCAAGAGTGACGGCCTTTTGGCTAAACTCTCTTCTTCTCACAACAAAAGAAGAGATTCTGCTCCTCTTCCTAAACACACTATTGCTCCTGCGCAATCCACTGAGGGTAGTCCTTTGGCTATTCCTCTTTCTCTTCAAAACAAAGGAAAAGGCCCGTTGGTCTTTTCCCAAACTTCTTTGTCCCATGACTTGGAAGACTGCAGAGGGAAACGCTCTTTAGCTAACCCTTCATCTCAAAACAAAGGAAAAGGCCCTTTGGTCTTTTCTAAATCTTCTTCATCTTTACTGAAGAGGATCCATCTGAATGTGCCTTGGCACCAATCAGTACTAGAACTCTTTCAAACAAGGATTCTTCTTTCCTTTATAACAAGAGCACTTGTACTGATCAAAGAGGTATTCTGCCTACTCCGGTAGCAGAATTTCAAGACCTTCCGACTCTCAAAATTTCTCGTTCCAGACAGGGAAAACTGTTAGTGTCTCAAACAGAAACCCCTGGGGGTGAATTTGCTGATCTTCGAACTTATCTCAACAGACCCACTTCGGTAAAACGCAAACAGCCAATGCCGAAGATCAAACATCATCAGAAACAAACCTCCAAGGTCAAAAATCCTGATACTTATGCCAATGAAGTGAGCACTTCCCTGTACACTCAAGGGACTAAACATTTGAAGAATCGGAATCATGTTCCGAATGTTATCAAAGAACAAGCCCCTCAGAATTTTCCTCGTCCTGTTGTTGTTCCCGATCTTCGAGAACATCTTAGACAAAAACGGGACAATATTTCAATACCTCCATCTCAACCATCCGATCATCATTGCAATCATAAAGTCATCATCCAATGTTGCTGTCAGACAACAAAACGATCTGTCTTCGATCGTTTGAATTTTACAACGTCTGAACCAATGTCAGAGGAAGACGAAGTCTTGTATGCTTCTGTCAACATGACTTCCCGAGACACTGGGGGTAGAAGATGCTCTAAGCATGGCAGGCTTCGCAAGCCAAGCTAGCGGTATTTAGAATTACTCCAAGAATCTTCCGAAGGAGTGTTTCAACATACCCGTTCTCGAAGCCGAGACACAATCGGTCAAAGGAATCTTCCTCAAAACCCTTCAGGTTATTCTTCTTCGGACTATGATGTATATAGTGAAAGCTCTGAACAGACGGTGTCTTCCACTGTACCAAGAAAAGTGACAGCTTATGTTGTCACTGATGATCCAGATGCTTCAACTTCTGTAAATCAGGAACAGCGAATTGCTGCACTTGAAGACAAACTAAAAACCATGGCTGAAATGGTTGCTAGTATACATTCCATCATTGTAGCACAGCATGCTACACCACCTACTGCACCTACTACTAGTCCAGAGATCATAGCATCTTCGGTACCGGCCAATATTGGGCTGGGGGTAGTATCTCCTCAAATGCCTCCTGTACAAATACAAGTTCAAACTACACCTAGTCAGTCTGGAGCTGGGGGTAGTGCGTACAATGCTGTTCCTCCTTCTACTATTCCAACTCAACCTGCCCCTTCTTCGTCATCAGAAGGTGCCAATGAAGCTGTCAAACTCTTGCGAACCCATTTCGAAGCTTTCAAAGAGAAAGACAACTTGAAAAGATTGGGGATCAAACAGCCCTATCCAGTTGAATGGAAGGAAGTTCCGTTCCCACTGAAGTATAAAATCCCAACAATCTCTTTGTTCGATGGCAGTACTTCCCCAAGTCAATTTATCAATCATTTTGAGGTAATGACCGTTCAACTTCAGCCAAATAACGCTCTTCTTACCAGAGTGTTCGTCGGTTGTTTAGCCGGCGTAGCATATGACTGGTACAGAAGTTTGCCCGATGGTTGTATCACTTCTTTTTCAGGTCTCAAGCAAATCTTCCTGGAACGGTTTTATGAAGGATTTAACGACATGACCATGTCAGCTCTCAACAAAATCAAACAGAAACATAATGAAACTGCTGAGAGCTTTATTGAACGGTTTCGCCATGAAGCTTTGAAAATGCCTCCCGGAACTCCAGCTGCTGTCACTATTGATACTTATAAGGCAAATCTTATGCCTATTATCAGTATATGGACGGGATCTACCCAATTCCAAGATTGGCCTTCATTCATTGTCAACGCCAAAGCTGCTGAAGTAAGCGCTGACAAGTTCAAACAATTGGGGGTACAGATGTCTAACCCCGATCGAGATGAACATCAGACTTCAGGTGGTGGCAATCGCCAAAATAATCGCAAAGCAAAAGAGACTTTGAACATTAATTTGAACAAAAATAAAGAATCTTTGGCTGTCAATGTGGCTCCACCTATATCCACTCCTACTCCTTCTGCACCTCCACCAAGGGAACCTCGTCCAAAAGTAGAATATTCCTTCGACGAGAATGACACTACAAGCATCTTTAAGTATTTACTCAAGAGCAATAAAATTCAACTCCCAGACCCAAAGAAACCTGATGAAGTCGGTAAGACAGATCATCCTAAATATTGTGTCTACCACAGGTTCATTAGACATCCTACTCGAGCATGCTATATGCTCAAGGGCAAAATTCAAGAGCTTGTCAATGCTGGTGTGGTCACTCTGCAGCAAGATGAGAAAACTGTTACTGCAAACATGGTTTCAGTTCAGTTTGGTGACTTTCCTCCGCAGATGGTACACACGGTGTCATTCCAATTCCCAAAGCTACTCTTGAGATTGAGAATCTCCCACTTCCACCAAATGAAGGTCTTGTTCCCTTGTCTCTTGACAATGGTGAAATTATGTGGATCCATCTTGATCTTGCTTCAGAGTTCGAAGTTCTCTCTTCCTCCAAGAAGAAAGCTTGTTCTAAAGGCAAAACAAAGATTTGTAACATGGTGTCTTTTGATCCCATAGTTGACTAAGAGATTCTATTAGGCACCAGATCAGGGAAAGCCTATTTGAAAGATCATTCTGAAGGTCAAGAGAATCCTGCTTCTTCTTCTGAACCTGCCCCAGTACAACCTGCTTCTACTGAAGAGATTCCTTCTACATCTTCATCAGTTGTAGTACCTATTCCTCCCAAGCCAATGACGGCTGACAAAGGCAAGCAACAAGTCCGTTTTGACAAACCTCTGAAGAAATTATCTCCTACAGGACTTGAAAAGCCGTACAATTTTGATATATTGGCTCAATTAGCCAATACACCGGCTAGGCTATCAATTTTCGAGCTCTTGCGCCTTTCCAAAGAGACTCGAGAAACTTTAAGTGAAGCTCTGATGCAGGCTGAAACTTGCTTAACTCTTCTTAAAAAGCCGGAATCAGAACCAGTCTCTTACCGTCATTGTCATAGTGTTCTGGAGTTGATTCCAAACATCACTTTCACTCAGAATGATATGCTACTGGAAGATAATAGACATGATCGTCCTCTCTACTATATAGGATATGTTGATTCGATGAAGGTCGATCGTATCCTGATAGATCCCGGGTCTGCTCTCAGCATTATGCCAAAGACGATGCTAGACGTATTGAAGATACCAGTGCATAGTCTTTCAAGCACAATCACCACTATCCTGGGATTCAACCAAGGAAGAAGTGAACCTTTGGATAAGATTCGCCTAAAACTCCAAATAGGTAATCTTCGCACAAAGGTGACCTTTTATATTACTGACAATCATGGTTGTTCTTACAACGCTCTTCTGGAAAGACCTTTCCTTCATGAACATAATGTTGTTCCCTCAACTCTTCATCAATGCTTTAAATACGTCGATGACAAAGGACAAGTTCATAAGAAAGTTGCAGACCTTTATCCTTTCAAGAAAGTTGAAGTGTATTGCAACGATGCTCGTATGTACAAGGAGGAATTTATGAAAGTGGTATTGGCCATGGATACTGAGGAAGACCAAGAAGCAGTACCCAATGACACTCTCATCATACCTGTCAAAGGGCGTGTTTCTCATCCTTAATCTTCTAAGCCACTGGCTATTCACTTGCCAGTCCAAAAGAAATCAGTTGATGATGATCAAAATCAAAGGGAGCTCACCTCTTCTAAGCCACTTGTTATCGACTTACGTCATAACAAAGACAAAAAGCAGCTCGCTTCTTCTGAGCCTCTTGTTGTTGATTTAACTCACAACAAAGAAAAAAAGGAGCTCACCTCCTCTGAGCCACTTGTTATTGACCTTCGTCGTAACAAGCCTCCTCCATGTTCTTCTTCTTCCCCTCTTGTAATCAATCTGACCAAGCCTGCTAAGGCTAAAGGTCCTGTTGTAAATACAGATGTACATATCAATGAAAAAGCATCTACTTTTCAGTATACTGATGTTATTTATCATACTAAATACTATTTGGATATGTTAGATAGCTTTCAATCATTTACAATGGGAGTCGTACAATCTTTTCAAACAGAAGTTTCATGTGAACATCCAAAAGATTCATATCGTATTGTTCCTGCTCGCAAGAAAGGTGAACGTCCAATACTTTTTAGTAAAAGACCGAAACAAAAATTTAGCTACACGGATGATAGCAAAGTTAACGACACATGACATCTTCAATTCCGTCATTACAGTCAACAATCAAAAGACATCGTCCGAAAGATGGGTTACGACTTCAAAAGCGGCCTCAACTACGGTAAGGGAAGAAAGACTCCTCTCCGTACCGCTGTTCCACATGGAAAGTCAGAAATGTATTACAGCAGGACCAAAAAAGGTCTCGGATATGCTTCCTCTCCAATGTTATCCCCAGCAGTTTCTGATTCTGATAGCGAAGAACGTTCTAATTCTTCTGATTCCTGATCATGGAATTCTGACACTAGCATTGGTGAAGTCCATCGTGTAATCGTATCTTCTAATATGGTTTCCGCTGAGCTTCCGGAAGGATATGATGAGGACATTGAAGAAAGTTCTGAAACAGATCCTTGGGCTCAACAGATGGATAATCAGTGGGTACTCCGATTTAAACAGAGAGAACCTCCTACTGAAGATCAACTAGTCCAGGTTGATGTAGGAGAAAGCGAGTCACCTCGTCCTATCTTTATTAGCAAGAATCTTCCAGAAGCAGATAAGCAAGAGTTGGTTTTTCTTATTAAAGAATACATTGACGTCTTTGCTTGGAGTTACGAGGACATGCCAGGTTTAGATCCTAAGATTGCTACTCACAAACTGAACATTCTTCCCAATGCTAAACCAGTCAAACAGCAGCAACGGCGATTCAAGTCTGAAATGATGGACGCAATCGATGATAAAGTTAAGAAGCTTATTGCTTGCAGCTTTATTCGAGAAGAACAACATCCTGATTGGGTAGCCAACGTTGTTCCAGTCCTGAAGAAAATCGGCAAAGTTCGAGTCTGCATCGACTTCCGAGATCTTAATGAAGCATGTCCGAAAGACGAATTTCCTCTCCCTATCACGAACGTCATGATTGACAATACTTGTGGGTTCGAACGGATATCCTTTATGGATTGATTCTCTGGATACAATCAGATCAAGATGAATCCCGAAGATGAAAAACACACATCTTTCCGTACTCCTCGGGGAGTTTATTGCTACACAGTGATGCCATTTGGTCTCAAGAACGCTGGTGCAACTTACCAGCGAGCTATGAGTACCATTTTCAGAGAACATCTTCTTAAAACAGTCGAATGTTATGTTGATGATATAGCTGTTAAAAGTCGTCTAAAAGAAGATCATATCCAAGATTTGAGAACAATCTTCAATCTCATGCGTCAACATCAGCTCAAGATGAATCCTACCAAGTCATTCTTGGGTGTCTCTAGTGGTAAATTTCTCGGCTTCGTTATTACCTCTAAGGGTATACACGTGGATCCCGAGAAGATCAAAGCCATTCAAGAGATGCATCCTCCCCGCAACCTAAAAGAGCTACGAGGATTCCACGGCCGACTTGCGTACATCAGGCGATTTATTTCGAACTTGTCTGGACGCTGCAGACCATTCACTCAGCTAATGAAGAAGGGTGTATCTTTTATTTGGACTGAAGAATGTCAACAAGCATTCGACAACATCAAACGATATCTCATGAACCCACCAGTTTTGGTGCCACCAATCTCAGGCATACCATTCTTAATGTATGTCCGTGCTATGGATCATTCGTTGGGTGCTTTACTCACCCAAAAGAACAAAGAAGGTCACGAACAGGCCATCTACTATCTCAGTCGTACTATGATTGGAGCTGAACACCGTTATAGTCCGGTTGAAAAAGAATGTCTAGTTCTTATATTTGCCGTTCAAAAGACAAGACATTACATCATTGGTCAAACCATTCATGTCATATCCCGAGTCAATCCTCTTCGGGTATTAATGAAAAAGCCTAGCACACTCAACTCTCGGCTTGCTACATGGGCCATCCTTCTAGCCCAATATGACATGGTATATGTTCTTCAAAAATCTGTCAAAGGTCAAGCACTAGCGGATTTCTTGGCGGCTCATCCCGTACCAGAAACATCCAAGCTTTAAGATGAAATTCCAGACGAGACGTTGGAAGTCAACTTGATCTCTGAAGAATTTCCAACTTGGCGTCTATTCTTTGACGGAGCATCCAGAATTGGACCCAATGGTGCTATTGTAGTAGGAGTTGGAGTTGTTCTCGTTTCCCCAGAAGGATCAACTATCCAAAGAGCCTACTCTCTAGATGAGCCTTGCTCTAACAACGTAGCAGAGTACAATGCTCTACTTATCGGTCTTCAATTAGCCAAGCAATTGAACATTGAATATCTCGAAGTTTACGGCGACTCTAAGCTGGTTGTCAACCAGGTTAAAGGAACTTATGAAGTCCGTCATCAAGATCTGGTACCTTACTTCGAGGCAGCAATCAACATGGCTACGTCGTTCAAAGCTTTCTTTAATGAATATGTACGCCGATCTTGTAACACTGAAGCAGATGCCTTAGCCAATCTTGCAGCAGTCTTAGCTGTCCCCATCAGAAGACAACAAGTGGTGGTTATTTCTAATCGAGAATTGTTTTGCGTTGAAAACAATCGTAACATTGAGTTCAGTAATTTTGCTGAAATTAATGTTATCAATAAAGATTGGAGAACTCCTTTTATCGACTTCGTGGTTCATGACATACTCCCCGAAGATCCTAAGGAGGCTACAAGTATTCGACGACGATCTCTACGATTCTACTACAATCAAACCACTAAGACTCTCTATCGACGGACTTATGACGGTCTTCTTCTACGCTGTTTAGCTGGTGAAGAGGCAAAACAAGTACTGCGTGAAGCTCACGATGGTGTTTACGGAGCACATCAGTCCGGTCCTAAACTACAGGATCGTATCCGAAGAATGGGTTACTACTGGCCTTCTATGGTATCAGATGCCATCGAATATGCAAGGAAATGTCGAGCCTGTCAAATCCATGCAGATTTTATTCATCAGCCTTCGAAATTTCTACATCCGACAGCCGCTTTCTGGCCTTTCGAAGCTTGGGGCATGGATGTCATAGGTCATATTAATCCTCCTTCTTCTAGAGGACATCGGTTCATTTTAGCAATAACAGACTACTTCTCCAAGTGGGCTGAAGCTATACCCTTGGCTGAAGTCAAGACCAGTAGCGTTATCAACTTCGTCAAACATCATGTCATTTATCGATTTGGTGTCCCTCGACGAATTATTCATGACAACGGACCGTAATTCATCAGCCAGAAATTCACTAGATTCTGTGATGATCATCAGATTGACAATATCGCTTCGACTGCCTACAATCCTGCCGCTAATGGTTTAGCCGAAGCATTCAACAAAACTATTATCAAGCTTCTCAAAAAATTTGTATCCACTAACAAACGAAATTGGAGTGAAAAGCTTGGCGAATGTCTATGGGCCTATCGAACTACAGTCCGCAATCCTACGAGTTTTACACCTTTCTCTCTGGTATACGGTTGTGAAGCTGTTCTTCCTCTGGAACTTCAAATTCCTTCTTTAAGGATTGCCATTGCTAACGAGCTCACTACAGAGAATAATGACCTTCTTCGACTTCAAGAATTGGAGGCACTGGATGAAAAGCGATTAATGGCTCAACAACATATTGAGTTATATCAAGCCCGCATCTCGAAGACTTTTAATCGTAAAGTGAAGGTCAGAGCCTTTCAGCAAGGAGAACTTGTTTTAACAGTCAGACGTCCTATGACTATGACTCATATAAGCAAAGGCAAGTTCGACGCAAAGTGGGAAGGTCCATACGTTGTGAGTAAAGTCTTCTCAAATGGAGCATATCAACTCTCAGAACTGGATGGACGAATTGCAATGATGCCTATCAATGGCAAATTCCTTAAAAAGTACTATGTGTAAATGTAAATACTTGTAAATCATCAGAAAAGTTCATGTTCATAAATAAAATTTTATTTAATTATGAATGATAGTACATGATATTAAGGAAGGTCACTATCATCCTTCTCTACATTCGGACGCGGACCACTACCGTCCTTTTCGAAAACACGGTCAGCAAAAGAGCCGAGAACTTCTTTGCTGGAGCCCACGAGGAACTTGCAGGCAGCCATCCTCATGGCTTCTTCTTCTTCAGTCCTTCCTGGTTCAAGTAGAAAGTCCAGGATGTCTCGCGGTGGCTTGGGTGCAGACGAACCTTCGCCTGCTTCTGCTTCCTTTGGCTGAATTGGATCGACAGGACGTTCTTTAACGTCTTCTTCAACCTTCGGGGTGAGCTCAGTCTTCTTGAGTGCATCTTTAGACGACATTTTTATGTTGAAAAGTGAAAGTGCTCATTCCTGTCAGATTTCTGTCCTATTTATAGACAGAGATTTCTCAAACAACAAAGCGACATATTCATCCGACGGTTCATCCGTTCATTTAATCCACTTGACGGTTTGTCCGTTCATTACATTCATCCGATGGTTCATCCATTCACATTCATCCGACGGTTCACCCGTTCATTCATTCATCATCTGACGGTTTGTCCATTCATTACATTCATCCATTCATTCATTATCATCCGACGGTTCGCCCGTTTATTCATCATCACCCGACGGTTCATCCGTTTATTTAATTCACTTGACGGTCCGTCCGTTCATCACATTCATCCGATGGTTCACCCATTCATTCATTATCACTTGACGGTTTATCCGTTCATTTTATCATTTGACGGTTTTTTCCGTTCATCTCACATCCATATCAGCAACTTGTCGTTTTCGATTAAGTTGTCAATTGAAATAATAGTATTCAATATATTCTGCCACATCTATATTACCTCTGAGCAGATATAATAAATATAATTATTTTCTACAAGAAATATATCATGTCTTGCACCTCTGAATATATTTTCTATCTCTATTATTTATATCTAAATAAGATATGCAACAAATAATGGAGCCACAGCAAAATATCTTTTATTTATTAAAATACGAGGCATTACAAAAACACATCTACGACAAAAGATACAAAAAGTTCTATTAAGAAGGAGGAATGATCAAATTGTCGATCTGCTGTTTCAGAGTCTGCAGCTCTTCTTCATGAGTGGATGTCACCCTCCTTCTAGCCTCTTCCATCCCAGTTTCTTCATTAAAGACGGGCATCTCTACAGTCCGGCGAGTGATCTCTGCACCATGAGTTGCATCATACTCAGCCTTCTCTTGAATCAAGGCATTGAATTGTTCAATCACAAATTGATGATTAGCAGTTTTCTCTTCTAATTCTTGCTGGAGACGAACAATCTCTGCTTTCAGTTCAGCAGTTCTCTGTCCTTTTCTTTCAGCCATCAAAGTTACTGATTCTAGCTTGGAATTGTATTCAGCAGACTTTGTGGAATAAGCCTCCAAAAGATTTTGAAGATTCATCCTTTCTATATCAGCTGCTTGGGCCATTCGCTCGAACTCAGCCTGCACTAGAGATTCTATTTCCTTCTGTTTGAGCTCCTTATATTTCTTTATGGAGACTTCTAAGTCATCCAATATATGCTCAAGGAGAGTAGCTTGAGCTTCGTTACCTTGCTCCCTTACAACCCTCACCAAGAGGGAAGTTGGTTTTCTAACCATAAAGAAGTCAGCTCCCTCTTTGTCCATCATTTTGTTGACTAGGGGTCTCAACGATTCAAAGAAACATCTGGTGAATGATTGAACAACTTGTTGATTAATTGCCAGAGTCCCAGGAGTCGCAGCTACTCATGTTGAAGATGAGGCAGCAGGATGCTCTATCCTTTGTGTCTGGATGGTAGGCTCTTTAAACAAAGAAGCCAGAATGGAGCTAGTCGCCCCTCCTGTTTGTTCCTCTGCAAAAGTAAAATTGTCAGTCGTTTGCCAATAACCAAGAAGATTAAATGAAGACAGTCCTACCATGGTTCAATCCAGCAATAGGCTTATCCCCTGCAGGAATAGACTCCAGCTGAGCAGAAGTCACTTCAGCCGTAATAGCTTGGCTGCTACCCGCCTCAGAACCACAAGACAAATGATGACTACTACTAATAACCACCGTCGGTATGGGCACTATGTCCGTGCACGTCGGAGGTGTTGGAGCAGTCTCATGATCTACAAGAAATATAAATAAAGACATTAGCTATCAATTCATTCAAGAGAAGATTGCTAAATTCATTTTTATACCTTGAGGATCATTAGCGGGAGTTTCTTCCAAGGTTTCTTCATTTATTGCTTCTTTGGGAACCTCAACATCCTTTTCGGGATTTAAGGTATCGGTAGCATTCTCTGGAGCCTCAACATCCTTTTTAGGATCTAAGGTCTCAGCAGCATTCTCTGGGATTTCAATATCCTCATCATCTACATCATTGACAGCAGTAGGAGATGCGTGCACTTCATCATCTTCTTCAAGGTCTTGTATATAATTATCAACATTTTCAGACGAAGAGCTCTCATCATCTTCGTCTTCTTCTGGTGCCTTTTCGCTGGTAGTCGCTGTATGGTCGCCATGGTCATCCAGAGGACTATAACTGCAATCTTCTAAAGGTGCAATTACTTCGCGATCTTCTTCTTTGCGAAGGGTTCTGGGAGTAGGCGGAAGTTTAACAATCTCAGTACTTCCCCTAGGCTCTTCGGCCTCAATTTTCGGAGCAAGATTTGTCCTTTGCTCAACCTCTTCTCTATGTTCAGGACTAGGAGTTTTATTCCTAGGCTCTGAAACAGGAGTAGAAGAGGGCAAAATTAATCCAGCTGCAGCATCCATAACCATTGAAGACAAGGCTCGATTCTTTCTCTGGGCCAACTTCTTTCTTTTCAATGGCCTATCAGGGCTCTCTATATTGATAGTTTCAACTTGTTTCTGGATAGAGGTTGGTGTTGAAGCCCCTTCTTGCTGAGCTGACTCGGCCAGTTGCCGAGACTGAGATCGAGTGGTAATCCTTTCAGAAGAGTGATCTAAAATCAACTTCTTCTTTGCTGCCAGAGCAGGAGGCTCCTCCCTTCTCCTTTTCTTTGCAGGAGATTTACCCACTTTCAGAGAGATACGCATTGCTGCGTTTACTTCTTGAGGGAACATCATATCCCTCGAAACTTCTAAAGGAGCATCGGCTGGCTCGTGCACCTCATTATTTATAGGAATCGACAGAGCCATTCTTCCTTTCTTCAATCTCGTCGAAGAAGCAAAACTATCTGCGAGATTAAAATTCTCAGCAAAAGTGTTCGCGGATGTATAAAATACTGTATAAGTAAATAGCATCCTGGGACCATGAGTGCTATTTGCTGGCATCGAGAATATGGCCTTCGTATCACGGGCATTATAATAAGCCCAAGCTCGGGCCCCGTCTATCAAAAAACCCTTGCCTTGGAGGCAGGTGATTGCATTCCCCACATAGAATTGATCATATCCAATCTGCCGAGCAAATCGGCTGGGGAGATATGGTTCTAAGTAATATTCCTCTTCGAACCGGTATACCAGATGAGACGGTCGAATTGTCTTTAACCATTCAAAGGCTGCACGGTTTCGAGGTTGCATCTTTGAGTCCACCATGTTTGTTGGCATCTGATCATATCCAGCAGGGAGAGGAGCACAACAAAAGTTCCATCTTTTATTCAGATTTAAGACATATCTACACTCGCTCAAAGAAGTGTACTTCCATTTTCCATGAGAGTACCTTCGCAGAAAGCTGCCATCAACCGGTCCCATGCCGGGGTCCATTAAAGTGGGATAGTGGAGAAGCAACCATCCAAATAATATGTGTATGGCAGTTCTAGGCGAGGGAACTCTTTCTCTCCTTTTGCTTTCAGCATCAAGTCGACATACAAACGAAGACTGGCATTTAATTTGCAAGTTATTGCTGATAACAGGTCCACCTTGTAGCCAAAGACTAATTTGACAGCGGCAAAAAGAATGCTGCGATGAAAGCGGTCCACAGCACTGGATCCGGGGACCACAAATCGCCGAAGCCAGTATGTCAGAAACCCTGCCAGTTGGGCTTCTTTCAACATGGGTCTATAACCTATTCTCAAGTAACTCTCCAGAGTGTCCCCTTTCTTTAAAGGAGGATATTCATAATCATCTTTCACTTGTTTATCAAAATTACCACTCTGTTCCATCAGCTTCATAACTTCTGTATTGCTCAAAGGTTTGAAGAAGTTAGGATAGCATTTGTCATTTTCCTTAGTCTTCTTCTCTTCTATGTGGTTGAGGAACAGATAGGGAAGCCATTTCGAAGAATAACAGGTGTTGGCTGTAGCACTCTTATAAAACAAGGAGCAGATTTTGTAATGGCATAGCAGTTCCTCGAATACTGCTACCATCGCTGCATTTTCCTTTCTAAGTTTGTCCAACTCATCATTGGTTGGAACAAACTCTTCATATGGAGCGTCTGCCATTGGCAAGTACGAGATATATTTCATCTCGTGGAGTGCAAACCCAATTTCTCCACCAGGTGTCATAAAAGTTCCTGTCCTATAATTGTATCTTTCAGCCAAGGCCAAGAACATGTGTGGATTGGGTGCAAAATCATAATCAGTGGCGTGCACTGCTTGATACAGATTGATCTGTTGAAGTCTGTCTTCAAATGTTGTCAGAATCCAATTTGCAATACAATTCCATCTCCTGTAATATGGATTCACCAATCCAGTTAATCTGATATCTTGTTCGGGGTACTTCCCTTCAGCTTTCACAAATTCGTTTGTAAATATCGGTGTTTTGACAGGCATCAACATAGAGGAGTTCTCTGGAGGAATGCAACCTGGTCTCAAGCCCCTCAACAAGACACTATATCGATCAGAGGAGCTGTAGAACATATCTTTCTTATTTGGCCCCTTCTTCACGAAAATTTTCCCTGTATGGGCATCTTGGAAAAGAGTGATGTTCCACTCCATCTTCCTCGGATAGCTCGTATGAGCGTACCGGGATAAAGGGAGACAACGGGCAATATCTGGAATGAAGAAAGACCTATCTTCCTGATGGACTATTCTTTCCTCCATCCTCGGCCTTGGTTGCGAGCTTTTCTCAAAAGCCTCACCAAACAAGAATAAAGGTTTCTTATGAATAACAGCGTCTGCTGATTCCAAGGGCTGTCCATTCATTAAACACAGTAGAGTCTCGTTGTCTTGAGATATCAGAATCGCTTGACGGGAAGTCGGTAAATCATACTGGGGATAATGTACATGGGAGAGATCCTCTTTATACTCAGACTCTGAAAGAGTTCCCACAAAAGTTTCATATTCTGGATCTTCTCTCACATTAACTGCATCAAACAGAGGAAATAAAGATGAGTACAAGTCAAGTCAAAGATTTTGTCATCAGTTTGCACAAAATCAGAATGCACAGCATCAGATTGCGCAGCATCAGTTTGCGCAAACATCAGACTGCACGAACAAACAGCCATCAGTTTGTGCTGACTATCTCGCGCAAAGCAGCAGATTGTGCTGACATCTGCCAGCGCAATTCAACCGATTGCGCAGAAAGTCTCTCTTCATAAAAATAAAGAGTTAACTGATTTGTGCAACTAGAACCCTAAAAAGGGTGGCGCAGTATGATCGCATCTCTAAAAAGAGATGGATTTTGAAGAACAGTAAGATCAAAACCCTAAAAAGGGTTTTTGATTCAAAAGTTCTCTACCTGACATTGCGGGGTACACGAATTCATGACGAGAAGCTCGTCGTGCAACTCTGTCTGATGACTCGGCCGGGGCCTTGCCCTTATCGGCTGTGGAGGATCGTCGGGGCGCCATGAAGATCGTCGAAGAAGGAAGTCAAAGTTCTCTCAGAAATTTCTTTCTCTCAAACACAAGGAAAGCAAAGTAAAGAAATGAAATAAAGAAGAGAGCTATTTATAGTTTTCGAAAATGAAATGGCTGTCTCAGTTTGCGCCTAAAATTGTGGACAATCCCTCAGATTGCGCAGCCAGCTCACATCATGCACAAATTGATTCAAAATTCAAAATTCAAAGTATTTTGAAATTTTGAATAAGTTCAACTTTCGAAAACTTTGAAGGGGGTCTTGTAGGTCCTAAAAAATCAAGTGGTACATCAACAAAGTCAGAAAATTAAGAAATACAACTTTTAGATGACTTGCGCAGACAACAGATTATGCACCATTCAGATTGCACAGGATCGATTGCGCACACTCTCAACTGCGCAAGCTGACGTGGCAAAAGTCATCATTATCTGACACAATCAAATCTTCTGACAACTGATAGCACGGATATCGAGGCGGCCATTCGTTTAATCGTGCAGCACGGCGCTCGAGGACAGCTGGCAGCGCAATCCATGTCTGCGCAAATCAAGTTGGCGCAATCCATGTCTGTGCAAATGAAGTCGGCGCAATCCAAAGTCTGCGCAGTTCAATGTGCGCGTTCTACCAGTACAAATGATAAAGTACACGTGGCATTCATGCCATCAATTGCTCATTTCGTAGCAACTGCCTATGCACGATCATGCGCATTTCAATCAAATGATGCCATGTGTCTCAGACAGTTTACCCATGATCCAGCAACTGCCTGCGCAGTCCATTGCTGCGCAATCCATCATGCGCAGTCCAAAATAACTAAAAGTTAGTTATTTCTCAGAACTTTATAAATAGAGTTTCAAGTCTCCATTCAAGGGGATCACGAATCAATAATCAGAGATCAGAGAGTTCAGGAGTTCTTGCCCAAGTGCTGCTGCATTCTTCCGAGGCTTTTGCCTTCAACTTTCGAGGCTTTCTGCCTTCAATTCCAGAGTTGTTTTCAACTTCAGAGGCTTCGTCTTCAGAGTTCACATCGTCCAAGGGATAAAGCAATCGTCATCTAGATTGGATTCCTAAAGTTATACCATTCCCAGAATTCAAATTGTAATCTTTTACAAAGTTTGTATCAATAAAGTTCTTCAACTTTTGTTTTTGCAAACAGTAAATATATACCCTACTGTCCTATGAATTGTAACTCTTAATTCATAGATGACCCCAACTCCACTGATTAATTCACATGTGTTTGCTACCGTTTAGACAGTTAGGATGTCAATGCTTAATTGCTACATACTGAGTAAGAATGTATGATTTGAAGGCTGATGTATCGGTGAGTAACTAATACCACATGGGTAGTTGTTATAAGTGCAATCAAGTATACATCTGGTAACCTATTTATGGTTTTCCTACAACTTGCTTGGCTCCCTCCTTTCCCAAATGGACTCTATCCAAGGAATGGTTGCCAACTCCTTACTTCTGTTATAGGTACCAGTACCCCTGTAATAGCTCTTAAGAACCTGGACAACTAGGCCTACTTACTACGAATTAGTGTTCAGATACCATGTACCCCTATTTCTCTCCATGCCTATTATTCCATACCCCTTTGGACTACTTTCCTTTAACTCAATTTCGACTAAATGTGCTCACTTATGGCTGATGGCAACTTCATACTAATCTACCATGTAATTGGACAATGGGTAATCTCGCCCCCTATTCCATTGGGTTTCTAGGTGGTAGGGAACTGACACACGACCAACTTGTTTAGCGATACAGCCAAGTTAACTCGACTGATACTATATCAATAACATCTTAGGATTTTATATAGTTTAGGTTCTCAGCTCAACTTGGTCTTCATGTTAAAACTCCGGGTCTCAATTCAGGTTTCCTATGCTCTCCTGCTACCTGTCGTTAGCAGGACATAAATGGATACGTAGCCTCGACCTATACGCAGGGGTAAGCAATACCTTAAACCATTCTCCGGTCACCTTATGATACTCTAGAGAGTAGTGTCCGTTCACCTGACGGTTCTGCTGCAGGACTGTTTGTCCCTTCCCCCCCCCACATGTCCCTTTGGTTGCTCATGCCTATGGTGTGGACCCTGCCTAGCATATGTCTTTTACAAGATCAGGTACAGGGGATATCAAGAATGTCCCAATTGTTAGTATCTACTGGTTATAAAGGGAAGCCCCTGGATTCAGTATCCCATAGATACAGAAGAAAGGCTTTAGGTCAGTGCCAATTTGGAGAGAAAGGAAAATATTCATTGGATACAAGGAACTCATGTATCAGTATCAGTTTGAAGGTTCACAAGACAGTACCTTTACCTTAAACTATGGCCATTACTAGTGTCTGTGCACTGTTACTCTAACCTGCAGGACACTCCCAATGTCCTTCATGTTCAGTTGCTCTAATGTGTATATGTGGAGTTGTCGCATGCTCTTGTACCACTGGTTATATGATCTACTCTTCCTTAGTCATGGCTAGGAGGGATCCAATTTCTATACTCGTAAGCTTATTGGTAGTCAATTGGTAGCAAGTAGGCTAAAGCCCTATGTGACTGGAAGGTACTTCTCACAGATGGGACAACATATATACTGGAGTACACAATATCCAGTATGGGCATGCTTCCATGCCCCTACAGCTATTGTAAAAGAGCAATGTGGAGTTATACACAGATCACCTACTTACTAACATATGGTTTCTGTACTAATGTTTCAAGATTAATAAGGGGCTCATATATGGCCTTCCCTACATTGCCTTATGGATCCTGTAGCCCCTGGTCTAGCATTGTATACCTACACAATATTTCTTGGGCCATCTGTCTGGCACTTCTCGGTTCAACAAGGTAGCTACATGAACGCATATGCATTCAATTATAATCCAGAGTCAAGGAAGAACCCTATCAGCTTAACTTCTAGGAACATCTGATGCCTACCTCTCTTATGTTTCCTGGTTTCTAAACTAAACTCACTTGGTTTGGACTATAATAATTTAAGTACCCTGACACCATGTGGTCTAACACGAGGTTCCTGATACAAGATGATCGGATACCACAAAATTTGATATTAGACATTCAGATACAATGCAAATCTCGACTCCTTGTACATATACCCAGGTCTTCGGGAACATCCAAAATGGTGTCTAGGTCCATCTGGCTCTAATCCCTAGCATTTACTTCTGATACCCAAGCCAAATAGGAAAATTTGCATACCAGGATACATGGTCCCTCACTCAGTTACCAACTGAACCATCTAGCCCTCCTTAATCGATATCACAGCCAACTGATAGCTATTCTAGTTTTCTCTGAGGGATTTCCATAACCACTTCTCCTATATCCTTCTCCCGATTCTCTTCTCCCTATAGTGTCCAACTGAAAACCCCATCCATGTATACTTGCCCCAACACTTGGTTTAATATTAACCCCGACTTCATATATCTGACTCGAATATCTACACTATTGGTCACAGGGACTTGCCAAAGCAACCCAAAACTGGTTCTCTCTTAACTGGTACAACTACACCCATACACAAGTGTATTTGTAGCCATTGTCATTAAGAAACAACTCCCCATCCCCTCATCGTAGAGCCTAAGGCCTTTCCCCCTACTAACCCAGTCTCGACTGAGGGGTTAATGCACCCCCACTGCTTCCTAAACTTTGTTTACCTACACTCTAGATGCCGAACTCTCTATCTTTGCTTCTTTAATGAAATAGAACAGTCACCTATGTCTCATGAAAGAATTAGCTTGCTTGATGGATTGATAAGTTGTATAAAAGTGATGATTACCTGGTTTGAGAAGTCGAAAGCCTCCGCTTCCTCGACAGCAGGCCTTCACAAATAGGGGGCGCAAGAGGAGATTTGAATTTAGGGTTTGATCAAAGGATGAACCGATGATCCTTCCTATATATATACGTAAAGTTGATAAGATCGAAATCGAGTTTAGATGATTTCTCACGATTTGAATCCTGCGGGGAGATTGATTTGTGCCTAGCCGTTCGGTTTGAAATAGTGGAATTTCACTAAACCCCCTCCCCAAATATGAATTTGCAAATATGGGCCTCCTCTCTTCACAAAGCTAGGTCCATAATGTATATACACTTATTCCCTATAAATAAAACCTCTATAAATAGAATATGTTAATTTAAAAAAAATATCTACAAGGCCAAAATCACTATTTAGGTTAATTAATTAATTTAAAAAATGAGTTCAAAACTTAGGGGATTTACATCCTACCCACCTTAGAAAAATTTCGTCCTCAAAATTCTAAGTTAAAAGCAAAAGGGGAAAGGTACCTCATTGAGCGAAAAGGTAGGGGTAGCGTTCACGAATCTCGTCTTTCCTCTCCCAAGTGGATTCACCCGGAGAATGGTGCCTCAATGCCACACGCACCAATGGAATAGTCTGGTTGCGCAGTACTTTCTCCCTGCGATCCAAGATCTCTACAGGCTGCTCTTGGTAGCTAAGGCTCGGTCCTACCTCAATCTCTGCGTGGTCTAGCACGTGACTGGGGTCTGCCACGTACCGTCTCAGCTGGGACACATGGAATATGTTGTGCACTCCCTCCAATATGGGTGGTAATGCCAAGCGGTATGCCACTTCTCCAATTTTTTCAAGGACGTCAAGCGGCCCGATGTACCTCGGGCTGAGCTTCCTGCCTCCTCCGAAACGTATGGTACCACGTGTCGGAGATATCTTCAAGAACACCATATCGCCAACCTAAAATTTAAATAAGAGATTATGACCTAATCCTATCATTATTAACAGTCTCAACTCATGGAAAATTATACCTCAAACTCTAACGGTCTCCGGTGACTGTCGGCCCAGTGCTTCTGCCTGTCCTGAGCTACACGAAGTCGCTCCCTAATTAGCTCCACCTTCTTCGCAGCATCTACGATCATCTCGGGTCCCAGCAATGCTCTCTCGCCTACATCATCCCAAGATAGTGGGGTACGACATCTCCGCCCATATAAAGCCTCAAATGGGGACATCCCGATACTAGCTTGGTAGCTGTTGTTGTAGGAGAATTCCACAAGGTGAAGGTGATCCTCCTACGAGCCACCAAAGTCTAGTACGCATGTCCGCAGCATATTCTCGAGCGTCTGAATGGTCCGCTCCGACTGCCCATCTGTCTGAGGATGATAGGCCGTGCTAAACTTGAGCGATGTGCCCAAGCTAGCCTGCAGACTCCTCCAAAAGTGAGACGTGAATCTGCTGTTACGGTCGGAGACGATACTCACTGGAACGCCATGCAACCTGACGATATGCTTCACATACAACTCCGCCAGCCTCTCAATGGATAGTCCCACTTTGAATGGTATAAAGTGGGCCGATTTGGTCAATCTGTCAACGATGACCCAAATCGCATCCTTTTCGTTTGGCGATCGTGGAAGGCCGGAAACAAAATCTATAGTGATATGTTCCCACTTCCACTCGAGAATCGGCAACGGCTGAAGTAAACCTCCTGGTCTCTGCCTCTCGGCTTTGACCTGCTAACACACAAGGTATCTAGAAACGAAGCGCGCCACCTCTTGCTTCATGCCGTACCACCATACGTGGGCTCTCATATCTTTGTACATTTTGTTGGCTCCTGGATGTAAGGAATACTGAAAATGGTGTGCCTCCTGCATGACCTCCTCTCGCAGCTCTCCACTAGGTACACACAATCTCGTCCCGTGCCTCAACGAGCCATCCTCTACAATGGTGAAGTCCTCCAACAAACCGACCTGCGCCTGAATCTGCATGCCCATCATCTGCATCTCGACTTCGAAAATGACGACCTCAATGCCTAAGCTCTCCAAGTCTGCTAACAAGTACCGGTCTCTCGTCAAGAACATAGCCACTGGATACCGACTTAAGGCGTCCACAAATACGTTTGCCTTCCCCAGATGGTACTGCAACTAGATATCAAAATCTTTCATCAATTCCAGCCATCTGCGTTGCCTCATATTTAGCTCCTTCTACGTGAAAATATACTTCAAGCTTTTGTGGTCAGTGAATATTTCCACACGCTCTCCGTACAAGTAGTGTTTCTACAGCTTCAGGGTGAATATAACTGCCGCCAATTCTAGGTCGTGGGTGGGGTAATTCTTCTCATGTGGTCGCAGCTATCTGGATGCATATGCTATCACCTTCTAGTTCTGCTCTAAAACACACCCCAAGACCTTCCCTGAAGCATCGCTATAGATAGAAAAACTTTCGGAACCGGATGGCAACGTCAATATAGGAGCTGTCGTCAGCCTCTTCTTCAGCTCGTCGAATGCAGCTTGGCAGTCCTCTGTCCATACGAACTCTACGTCTTTCCGAGTGAGCCTAGTCATCGGCTCTGCAATCCGGGCAAAGTCCTGCACGAACTTTCTGTAGTACCCCGCCAACCCCAAGAAGCTCTGAATCTCTGCCACAGAAGTCGGAGTAGTCCATGACTCAACAGCAGCAATCTTCTTTGGGTCAACGGAGATGCCGTCTCCGGTCACCACATGCCCAAGGAATTCCACCTTGTCTAGGAAAAACTCGCACTTCGAAAGCTTCCCGTAGATTTTTTTTCTTCCTGAGGATCTCCAGCACGATCCTCAGATGCTCCTCATGCTCTTCCGATGACTTCGAATAAATGATAATGTCGTCGATGAAGGCCACTATGAATTTATCAAGGTATGGATGGAATACCTTGTTCATCAAATTCATGAAGACTGTCGGGGCATTGGTCAACCCGAACGGCATCACCATAAATTCGTACTGGATGTACTTGGTCTGGAAAGCTGTCTTCGGAATATCCTCCTCCTTCACTTTCACTTGGTGGTACCCCGACCTCAAGTCGATCTTTGAAAATACCCGTGCACCGCTTAACTGATCGAAAAGATCGTCAATTCTTGGTAGCGGGTATTTGTTCTTGATCGTCTTATTATTCAAGGTCCGGTAATCGATACACATACGTACCGTCCCGTACTTTTTTGGCACGAATAGCACTGGTGCACCCCAAGGCGACGAACTCGATCTAATAAACCCTTTCTCCAGTAGCTCGTCGATCTGCTTCTTCAATTCTACGACTTCTTTGTTGTTGATTCTGTATACTCGCTGTAACTCTGGCTCTGCGCCGGGCACAAGATCAATGGAGAACTCAACATCTCTGTCTGGCGGCAGTCCCACAACTCCTCTGGAAATACGTCAAAAAACTGCGATGATATGATGAGGTAGCTCCTTCTCCGCTACCATGGCTCTACAAATAGCATCGCTAAGTTGCTCTACTACTCCTCAAGCGAACTCGAACACGGTCTCTCCATATGTAACGCCCCAGCCCCAAAATACGTATGACTAAGAACGTTGACATGCCAGCTGTACTCATACGAAGTACACTCCAATATATGAAAACCTCGTACGAATACATAAGCTGTAAAATACAGTAGAACCATAACTAATCTCATCCACACAAAATAAATGAATAGAAGATCTCATATAATCAACTATGAAATTGTCATTTGGTACATGTAGTTAGGCGGAGACAAATCCACTACCAACTATGAAAAGAAATACATAACAAAAGAAAGATTTTGGCGAGCGAAGCGAAGACGATCCAAGTGCAATCATCCTCGTAGAGAAGCAATGATCACGGCTAGAGCTAGAACACCTGCGAAAGACAATAGCACACACCTGGAGAGATAACCAGGTCCTCAAAGGGACGTAACAAGACACATAATATTATGCCATATAAACTGAATAAATATTGCTCAATAAATAAGTCAATCGAATTTATAACATGGTCCAATACGCACCTACTGAACGAGCGTACCATCTTCCCAACCAAACAAGGACAGGAGATGGTAAACTAATTCACGGTGACGTATCTTTCCATGCTATTAATCAAATATGGTATCCGGACCCCAACAAGGTTCAATACCTTCTCATCGAAGTAGTAAGTCACACCTACAACCAAACAAGGACAAGATGTGACGAACTAATCCGTAACAAGTTATTGTTCCAAGCCACGGTCAGATACAAGTACCCAAACCAAAAGTACTCATACCTAACAGATAAAGGTAGCCTACCGTTCTAAGTGAAATGTAGTTAAGAACAATCCTTCCTACGCAGGGCCCTGGCTAAATAGGATCGGCGTAGTCCCCCTTGGGCACCAGAGGCCCCATCAGTAAGAGCATGACGTTCCACAGAATCGTCAGTGGCCGTCAGTAATCATGGGTCATCAACCCCGTATCTCCAGCGGAGAGTCCGGGTCACAAGAAAAAGTGCATCGAAGCCCAAACGCTAAGGAATTGTCCTCCCCGCCCAATGCCTACTCTGTTGTATCCACAACAGTAAACCTCTATAACCGCTAAGTCAAACTAAGCATACAACCTCTATTAGCGGTTATTCCTATCGCACGGCTTGTACGTACTGGTGGCCAGCCAATCACGCACTTTCGTGTCCTATATGCGACACACAACTTCGTGGTACAACGTGTCAAGGCCAATGAATGCAACACACAAGGTGGTCCCTTAAATCTAGGTTTAATTTGTAAGAAAATAATACACAGCAGGAAATATAAATGAACAGTAAGTTCTAACAGGTTATGCCATGTATCACAGTTTTTGCATAAAGTAAATAAATAATGCATAAAATATGAGCTAAAAATAAGTAAACAGCAAATGGCAAGGTGTCTTGCCTGGTAGGACGCCTGGTGTATTGCGATGATCAATGTGGCATGAACTGCGACTTCGGTGCAACAACTATACAAGGTGACCACGGATGGTGACACGGTCGGTTCCATTGGGTCTAGAAGGGTCAATTTAGTTAGGGTGGACATAAGGTGGTACGAATTTGGTGACAGAATGGAGATAAGAGGATCGGTTACGGACAGGAGAGAAATCAAAGAATAATTGATAAATAATAGAAAACTATTTATAATACTTGAAAACTAGTTTTTATGAGTCAAAAATAATTATAGCAAAAATACTTAAATTCAAGAAAAATATTTTTAGGCAAAATCCTAATTTTGTAAATATATGATTATTAGGGCTAAAACTAAATTTGTCAAAGTGAAATTATAGGTAGAAAACATAATATATTCTAAGTTTGAAATTGATTTAGACAAATTCATGATATAACCTTTTTAGAAAGTATTTATAATATCCTTTAAAATATAGTTTTAATCCACTACTAGTAGGTACAAAATGATAATAACCATAAAAGAAAAACACGATAATAATAACAAGGCTCCTTAGCAATTTATATCTAGTATATTAAGATACAAATAACTTAATATCCCAAAAATATGAATATAAATATATTTTTATATATGTACTGTTTACAACAGTACTTACAATAGTAAAGATAACAATGATTAATAGTAATAATAATAACAACAACAAAAAATTAATAATAATAATAATAATAAGAATAATAATGAGTAATTAAAAATTCCTAGTCATTGTTGTTACTGCTAAAACATAAAATAACAAAATTAAATAATAATATAAAAATTAATTAGGAACTCGAGAATTGTTCCCTTCTCTGTTGGATAACAAGAGGACTGGGTTTCTTTTTTTTCTTAAGAAGAAAGGAAATTAGAAAGAGAGAGAGAGGAATGAGTGAGAGCGAGAGGGAGGCTGAGAGAGGAGGGAAAAGCGACCGGCGACGGAGAACGGGGTACGGCAGGCGGAGGAAGGAGGAATGAAGGAGAGGCGGCGACCGGGCGGCGCTTGCTCGCGCGGAGTCGAGCGCGGCGGCTGGCGAAGGTTTTCGGTCAGCGGCGCGCGCTTCTGCGTTGGTACGACGGCGGCCTCGCGGAGGAGGGCGGTTCGGCGCGGTGGTTCGAGGAGTGTAGACGGCGGCCTTGAGCGGCGTACGGAGCGGTAGGTCACCGGAGCGAAAAAAAGGGGCGGTCGGGAGACTCAGGTGCGGCGAGGGTTTGGGAAGTCGGCGGCGGTCGTGCGCAGAGGACGGGCGGCGTTCGACTTCAGGTGAGGTTAGGGTTAGGGTTTTCTTTTCCTTTCTTGGTGGCTCTGGTGGTGGGTGCTCGGCCGTGGTGGCCGGTTATTTAGTCGAGGCGGCTGGAATAAGGAGGAGACGGTGGTGGCAGTGTGTTTGTTTGAGTCGGGTGATGGGCGGTCGGTCGGTTGGAGTGCCGACGGCAGAGGCAGTGGTAGTGATGACTGGCGGTGGTGTTGGCAGGATGCGGTGGCAGTGTTGTCGATGGTGGGGACGATGGTTCTTCTGGCAGTGACGGTGGGGTTTGGTGGACGGGAAGCCGAGAGTCGAGGAGGCTGGGAGAGAGGTTGGAAATGCAGACGGGGTGTCGGGGAGATGGGGATCTTGGGTGGTTCGATGGTGGCTTTGTTTGTCTATTACTCTAGGCTGTGGTAGTGATGATGAGGGCGGTGGTCGGAAGAGGTCGGGACTGCAGGTGGCGAGGGTGCTGGAATCGGGTGGCTGGATACTGTCGGGGCTGTGCCGAGCAGTGGCAGTGGGGAAGACACGACCGGGGATGGGGTTTAGAGTAGGGTTAGGTTTAGGGATTTGGTATCGGGGTGTGTCCTACACGGGAACATAAATGTATATGTAAATTGGAATAAGATATTTGGATGGACACAGACACGAAGCATACTTATTTGTGGAGAAAAAAATTGTTGTGGATGAATAATGAATTGGAGGAGTACCTGCCTATTTATAGGATGTGGGAATTCCCAATTAGATATGGATTAGGATTTAAAACCCAATTTAGATATTTCCTAATTTAATTTAAAATCAAATCCAATCTAAATACAATCCAATTTAAATCAAAATCCAATTCCAAATACAAATCAAATTTTAGATCATATCCCTCTAGTTTAAAATCAATTCAAATAAATCAAATTTCAAATATAGTTACTAATTTAATCTATTTAAATAATCCAAAAATTAAATCAAGATTTAAATGGCCACAATAACTTCCAAATATATTTTTCAAAATACAAATAATAATAATTTCGAAAATAATAAATATTTTTAAATATCTTTTCGAATAATAAAATATTAATATTAATAAATCCCGAAAATTTTATTTTTATTTAAAATAAACTAGCAAAATATTCATGAAGTATATGTATGCACTAAGAATATTATTTATTCTAAATAAAAGACTTTTCATAAATAAAATCATAAGTTTAGGAAATTTTGATAGCTAAATAAAATATTACATATATTATTTTGAAACTATAAAAATAAGAAAATATTTTCCTAAAAATATGTACGCTCGCACATATTCGCACTCGTCGAGCAATTACGAAAAAAATATAATTTCCTGCGCGACGTACAATACGACCACGCGACGTACAATACAAAATTTTAAATCGGTACCAAATTTAATAATAAAAAAAGTAGTAGAAATTTAGGGGTTTTACATCCTACCCAACTTAAAAGAATTTCGTCCTCGAAATTAAGAATTCGTAGGGGAATGAGAAGACACAAGGGGGGTATCGATGGGAAACCATCGATAACAAATCATGCCGTAAGAAATCACGATCTAGATCATAGAAAAATAATACGGTATGGTCACGAGTAATGAATGAGGGTCACGATTAAGAGAACGAAATAGATTCGCTTTAATTAAGCGATTAAAGGGTCTTGATAGGGTCGAGTAGTTTAGGATGAAGATATAGCAACATCGAGTGAGAATGGTCATAGCCGATTGGAAGGCTAGAGGAAGTTCTAGTATAACGCCTTCGTCCTCCTAAAATAGGTGAAGGCGAAAGCAATATAGAGTTCGAAGGAGGCGTTATCGAATACGAATACGTGATTCAAAGACAATCGAATAATTTCAAAAAGAATTTTCAAGGCAGTCGTGGATGGGACTCTAAAGGACAAGTTTAGCTATGTCTCTATCCACGTAGAACGATAGATAAAAGCGAACCAAAGTACCCTCGGTTGATCAGACCATCATGCACCGGTTCTGAGTAGACAATACATTAGTGGATGCATCCAATAACATACGTCATGAACAAGCTTGATAAAGAATTTAGCTTGCAAAAAAACTAGGCTACATTAGCATCATTAGTTAGATAGTAAAAATATAGACACGATGGTAGATGAAACAAATATGAATAGTCTAAGAGTCATAAAAATCTAAGTCTTGTTTAGTTCTATACTACCATTCTACGGTTTTATTGACCAAGGCTTGGTTAACCAAATGGGTTAAATTCCTATAGTCCCTATAGTCTAGATAATCCTATTTGTATTCCCTTAATGGTCAAGGGTGTGTCGGGTCGTGGGGTGTTCTACCCAACTTAAAAGATTAAGCTAAGGGTGTTTGGGACATCTAACTAGTAGGGTCAATCTCTATTAAGCACGAAGGGAAGATAAGGATAATGATAGGGAGAATCAAGCAAGATGCAATCGAGGAGTCGAACGGTAGTTCGAATATGGAATCGAGAAAAGAGGTCGAGTATGTGGATGACATCCTAGACTTCTAATCCTATACGCAGACTTGCTTGGTACGGTAAAGTAACCAAACAATTTATCTTGACCTGCATGGGCCACCACAAAAACATGTAACACCCCAGTCCCAAAATACGTAGGACTAATAACGTAGACATGCCAGCTGTACTCATACGAAGTACACTCCAATATATGGAAACCTCGTACGAATACATAAGCTGTAAAATACAGTAGAACCATAACTAATCTCATCCACACAAAATAAATGAATAGAAGATCTCATATAATCAACTATAAAATTGTCATTTGGTATATGTAGTTAGGAGGAGACAAATCCACTACTAACTATGAAAAGACATACATAACAAAAGAAAGATTTTGGCGAGCGAAGCGAAGACGATCCAAGTGCAATCATCCTCGTAGAGAAGCAATGATCACGGCTAGAGCTAGAACACCTGCGAAAGACAATAGCACACACCTGGAGAGATAACCAGGTCCTCAGAGGGACGTAACAAGACACATAATATCATGCCATATAAACTGAATAAATATTGCTCAATAAATAAGTCAATCGAATTTATAACATGGTCCAATACGCACCTACTAAACGAGCGTACCATCCTCCCAACCAAACAAGGACAGGAGATGGTAAACTAATTCACGGTGACGTATCTTTCCATGCTATTAATCCAATATGGTATCCGAACCCCAACAAGGTTCAATACCTTCTCATCGAAGTAGTAAGTCATACCTACAACCAAACAAGGACAAGATGTGATGAACTAATCCGTGACAAGTTATTGTTCCAAGCCACGGTCAGATACAAGTACCCAAACCAAAAGTACTCGTACCTAACGGATAAAGGTAGCCTACCGTTCTAAGTGAAATGTAGTTAAGAACAATCCTTCCTACGCATGGGCCCTGGCTAAATAGGATCGGCTTAGTCCCCCTTGGGCACCAAAGGCCCCATCAGTAAGAGCATGACGTTCCACAAAATCGTCAGTGGCCGTCAGTAATCATGGGTCATCAACCCCGTATCTCCAGCGGAGAGTCCGGATCACAAGAGAAAGTGCATCGAAGCCCATACGCTAAGGAATTGTCCTTCCCGCCCAATGCCTACTCTGTTGTATCCACAACAGTAAACCTCTATAATCGCTAAGTCAAACTAAGCATGCAACCTCTATTAGCGGTTATTCCTATCGCACGGCTTGTACGTACTGGTGGCCAGCCAATCACGCACTTCCATATCCTATATGCGACACACAACTTCATGGTACAACGTGTCAAGGCCAATGAATGCAACACACAAGGTGGTCCCTTAAATCTAGGTTTAATTTGTAAGAAAATAATACACATCAGGAAATATAAATGAACAGTAAGTTCTAACAGGTTATGCCATGTATCACAGTTTTTGCATAAAGAAAATAAATAATGCATGAAATATGAGATAAAAATAAGTAAACAGCAAATGGCAATGTGTCTTGCCTGGTAGGACGCCTGGTGTATTACGATGATCAATGTGGCACGAACTGCGACTTCGGTGCAACAACTATACAAGGTGACCACGGATGGTGATACGGTCGGTTCCATTGGGTCCAGAAGGGTCAATTTAGTTAGGGTGGACATAATATGGTACGAATTTGGTGACAGAATGGGGATAAGAGGATCGGTTACGGATAGGAGAGAAATCAAAGAATAATTGATAAATAATAGAAAACTATTTATAATACTCGAAAACTAGTTTTTATGAGTCAAAAATAATTATAGAAAAAATACTTAAATTCAAGAAAAACATTTTTAGGCAAAATCCTAATTTTGTAAATATATGATTTTTAGGGCTAAAACTAAATTTGTCAAAGTGAAATTATAGGTAGAAAACATAATATATTCTAAGTTTGAAATTGATTTAGACAAATTCATGATATAACCTTTTTAGAAAGTATTTATAGTATCCTTACAAATATAGTTTTAATCCACTACTAGTAGGTACAAAATGATAATAACCATAAAAAAAACACGATAATAATAACAAGGCTCCTTAGCAATTTATATCTAGTATATTAAGATACAAATAACTTAATATCCCAAAAATATGAATATAAATATATTTTTATATATGTACTGTTTACAACAGTACTTACAATAGTAAAGATAACAATGATTAATAGTAATAATAATAACAACAACAACAAAAATAATAATAATAATAATAATAATAATAATAATAATAATAATGAGTAATTAAAAATTTCTAGTCAATGTTATTACTACAAAAACATAAAATAACAAAATTAAATAATAATATAAAAATCAATTAGGAACTCGAGAATTGTTTTCTTCTCTGTTGGATAACAAGAGGACTGGGTTTCTTTTTTTTTCTTAAGAAGAAAGGAAATTAGAAAGAGAGAGAGAGGAATGAGTGAGAGTGAGAGGGAGGCTGAGAGAGGAGGGAAAAGCGGCCGGCGACGGAGAACGGGGTACGGCAGGCGGAGGAAGGAAGGAGAGGCGGCGACCGGGCGGCGCTTGCTCGCGCGGAGTCGAGCGCGGCGGCGGGCGAGGGTTTCCGGTCAGTGGCGCGCGCTTCTGCGTTGGTGCGGCGGCGGCCTCACAGAGAAGGACGGTTCGGCGCGGTGGTTCAAGGAGTGTAGATGGCGGCCTTGAGCGGCGCACGGAGCGGTAGGTCACCGGAGCGGAAAAAGGGGGCAGTCGGGAGACTCAGGTGCGGCGAGGGTTTGGGAAGTCGGCGGCGGTCGCGCGCGGAGGGCGGGCGACATTCGACTTCAGGTGAGGTTTAGGTTAGGGTTTTCTTTTCCTTTCTTGGTGGCTGTGGTGGTGGGTGCTCGGCCGTGGTAGCCGATGATTTGGTCGAGGCGGGTGGAATAAGGAGGAGACGGCGGTTGCGGTGTGTTTGTTTGAGTCGGGTGATGGGCGGTCGATCGGTCGGAGTGTCGACGGCAGAGGTGGTGGTGGTGACGACTGGCGGTGGTGTTGGCAGGCTACGGTGGCGGTGTTGTCGATGGTGGAGGCGATGGTTCTTCTGGCAGTGACGGTGGGGTTTGGTGGACGGGAAGCCGAGAGTCGAGGAGGCTGGGAGAGAGGTTGGAAATACAGACGGGGTGTCGGGGAGATGGGGATCTTGGGTGGTTCAATGGTGGCTTTGTCTGTCTATTACTCAAGGCTGTGGTAGTGATGATGAGGGCGGTGGTCGGAAGAGGCCGGGACTGCAGGTGGCGAGGGTGCTGGAATCGGGTGGCTGGATGCTGTCGGGGCTGTGCCGAGCAGTGGCAGTGGGGAAGACACGAGCGGGGATGGGGTTTAGAGTAGGGTTAGGTTTAGTGATTTGGTGTCGGGGTGTGTCCGACACGGGAACATAAATGTATATGTAAATTGGAATAAGATATTTGGATGGACACAGACACGATGCACGCTTATTTGTGGAGAAAAAAATTGTTGTGGATGAATAATGAATTGGAGGAGTACCTGCCTATTTATAGGATGTGGGAATTTCCAATTAGATATGGATTAGGATTTAAAACCCAATTTAGATATTTTCTAATTTAATTTAAAATCAAATCCAATCTAAATACAATCCAATTTAAATCAAAATCCAATTCCAAATACAAATCAAATTTTAAATCATATCCCTCTAGTTTAAAATCAATTCAAATGAATCAAATTTCAAACATAGTTACTAATTTAATCTATTTAAATAATCCAAAAATTAAATCAAGATTTAAATGGCCACAATAACTTCCAAATATATTTTTCAAAATACAAATAATAATAATTTCAAAAATAATAAATATATTTAAATATCTTTTCGAATAATAAAATATTAATATTAATAAATCCCAAAAATTTTATTTTTATTTAAAATAAACTAGCAAAATATTCATGAAGTATATGTATGCACTAAGAATATTATTTATTCTAAATAAAAGACTTTTCATAAATAAAATCATAACTTTAGGAAATTTTGATAGCTAAATAAAATATTACATATATTATTTTGAAACTATAAAAATAAGAAAATATTTTTCTAAAAATATATACGCTCGCACATATTTGCACTCGTCGAGCAATTACGAAAAAAATATAATTTCGTGCGCGACGTACAATACGACCACGCGACGTACAATACAAAATTTTAAATCGGTACCAAATTTAATAAAAAAAAGTAGTAGAAATTTAGGGGTTTTACACCAGACGGGCTAAACACAAAACATCCACGGTGACAATCAATGCTGGCAAAATGTTTACTCAACCAGTCCATGCCGAGTACTATATCAAAGCTCGGGAGTGGCATTATGAGTAAACTAGCGCGTATTTTCCGGCCTCCTATGGAATGCGGCATCCGACGCAAACATCTTTCACTAAAATGATGCCTCCGCTAGTCGAGATTTTATAGGTGCCGTCTAAAGGCTCAGATACAATAATATGTCTAAAAATAAAAGCTGCAGATATGAAGCTACGACTGGTGCCAGAATCGAATAAAGCAATAACTGAAAAAGGCTCAAGGAGAACAGAACCTGCTATCACATCAGGAGATGCTAGTGTTTCCTCGACCGCCATGGCATAAGCTCTGTCCTGCTGCTGGCACTGGACGAAGCGTTGCTGCTGTGTGGGCAGTGGCCCTCTCTGCTGCTGGAGTATCGTGGGCTTCGTCGGTGCTCCCGGGGCAGGAGCTACCCTCTGTGTTGCCTGACTCTGTGCCTCTGGACACTCCTTCATCTAATGTGCTCTCGAACCACAAAATAAGAATACTCCAAGTCGTCTCCTGCACACCTCCCATGTATGTCCTGGCTTTCTGCAGTGACCGCAGGTGGGAGTCGGCTGTCTCAACTGATTCTGCTGGGAGGTAGGGGCTCTAGATAGAGGCTGGTATTGCTGCTAGAAACGGGGTTGTGGCTGCTGCTGTGTCGCGGTCTTCTCTGGCGAATTGGACCTCTTTGTCGATCTGAACTGGCCGTTGCCCCCTCCTTACGCGTCTCTATCTCTCTTCTGCTTGTGCTTCTGTTCCTTCTCTACGTCCTATGTAACCTTCAAGATTCTCTCGTATGTGTAGGCTTGGCTGGTGGCGATGGCTATGCGGATTTCATGTGATAGCCCCTTTCTGAACTTCTTGGCTTTGGCTGCAGGGGTCATGGCATCTGCGAAGCGGCTGAGGCGGAAGAACTCGATGGAGTACTCGTCGATGGATATGTTGCCCTGCTCCAGGCTCTCGAACTCATTCTCTAACTCTTCTTTGGCCGCGTCGGGATAGAACTTTGTTTTGAACAGCTCCTTGAATTCTTCCCAAGTCACATCTGGCACGGTGAATCGAGGCTCGTCTCTATACCACGTGCAGGCGATGTCATAGAACTGTATGTTGGCTGTCTCGACCATCTTGTCTTCAGGAATTTGAGCCATCCGAAGATTACGATCCACGTTCTCCAACCAGTCGTCTGCGTAGATAATCCCTTCTGTTCATTTGAATTCCCTGGGCCTAAGGTCTATAAAATTCTTGGAAGTTTCGGGGTACAACGGGGGAGCCTCCCTTGTCTGAAGAGCCTCCCTTAGGGTATTATAGAAGATGTCAGCCTGCCACATCTGGGAAGTGATGAGCTGCTGGAAAATCCCAAGGAGCGTAGCATTGTCCAGCACAGGCGCTGGAGGCAAAACTGGTACTGGATGCTGGAAGGGTGCTAGTGGAGGAAACTGTGTTGGTGGCGAAGTCGGTAGAGGGAACTGGGAAGGTGGTGGAATGTCATCACGGTGAAATCTCGAAGTCTGTGGCTGGGGCATCTCGCCTAGATAGGTGAAATAGCCTCCGTGGGTCGGTGGGGTTCCATTCGTAGAAGAATCGTCGACGGTTGCTGGGATGTTCAAGGGAGTAGTGTTCCTGCCTTGAGAATCCATCTAACTACCACAAAAATAAAATCGTTAGTCGGTATGAAGATTCAAATAGGATACAGATCAAAGGAGTAATTGAAAATAAAAGTGGAATTCAATAACGGTTTTAAAACATGTGGAGATGGTCCTTAATTCTAACCTCATTCGCATGCCCGCAGTAGTACATCTAAGTTGCGTACTACCACGAGTTTTACTGTTTTTGTGAAAATCGAACCTGCATGGGCCACCATAAAACGTGTCACGACCCGCATCCAGTATTTGGGCAAGAGCCGTGGGCACGTCCAGCCTACGCCTCAGGATCGGCGGTAGTACGCTGTCTAGTCATCTCCACATTTATAAAAACAACTACGCAGTTTATATACATTTGCATAATGTAAACCACATCACGGGATAGATCAAAACGAGATGAATTATATAAAATATCACAGTTTGGAGAGAAGGATAAATGATTCTGACAACTCCAACATAGATCAAAAGTATAAGGTGACATAGTCTCCAAAGATGAAATGTACCAGTGAACAGTCACAAATCAACTCATGAATCACAAAATAGAAATAATATCTAAAAGTCTAAAACTAATCCAGTTCGTGAGAATGCTAAATAAATCTCCTAGAAATCATCTGTAGCAGGAAACTCTGGAAAGGCAACCTCCAGTTCTCCCTGTACGCCAAAATCGAGATCTACAGTATGCTCATAATATGTAGTACAGAAATCCTCTAACTCATCACCTAAAAATGTAATGCCCCAGTCCCAAAATACGTAGGACCAAGTACGTGAACATGCCAGCTGCACATATACGAAAAATACCCCAATATATGGAATCCTCATATATGTACATAAGCTGTAAATAAATAATCACAGGCCAGAATAACATATCTAATCTCATCACAGCTCAACACAGAAGATAATAAAGTCCAAATAAATAAATAAGAGTATCAAAAGATAGCCGGGTGAACATACTCACTCCAAACAGCTATGAAAAATAGTCTCACAAGATCGGAGTCCGACCTCCGCAAAATAGAAAGAAAAAGAGGTGTAAAATAATGTCTACAACTGTCTCAGATAAGAAATAGACTAGAAGTCATAAGGCACTGCCTCGTCATCAATGTAAGATAGCTCCAAAGCTGCTCCGTACTCCTGTGGAAAATCGTCTAAACCTGGAGAGATAACCAGGTCCTCAGGGGACATAACAAGATACAAGAAAATACTATGCCATATAAACTAAGATAATATAATAAGAGAGAAAGGTATGCATGCAATCGGGTTCCTGACCATTCTACTATGAATATGCAGTTGAGATACATTCCTTCGACGTATAAGCCCTGGCTGAATATAGGATCCGATATAGTCCCTTCTTGGGCACCAGTGACCAAGAGCATGACGTTCAAAAACGACAGTAGCCAACCTGAGAGGCTCATACCCGTATCTCCATCGGAGCTTCCGGGTTATAAGGAAAGTGCAATCGAAGCCCATACGTCAGGTAATGTTCTTCCCATCCAATGTCTAGTATCATCATCTCCATAACTGACATGTACCTCTAATAATCGCCAAGTCTTCTAACATGCAAATCTATTGGCAGTTACCCCTATCCGTCGCACGCTCCATACGTATCGGTTGCCAGCCGACTACGCGGAAACGTATCCTACATGTGACTCACATCATGTGATACAACAAGTGTCAAGGCCGTATGAGATATACCAATACCTCAACATCAATGGGTGGTCAATAAACTAAGTCAATGCAAGAGAATAAATAAAGCAAGAAAACGACCGATAGAGTCGCTTGCACCCAAGTGTACATGGATGCACAGTTTAAATATCATGAAATAAAATACTGAAAATAACAACTGAAAATAAGAATATAATAATCACAGAGTAAGGTGGCAAGGTATCTTGCCTGGTGGTGCAAGTGGCAAGTCCAATAGTAGCAAGTGTCAGCACCAAAACTCATAATTCACAGATGACTCCAAACGCTGAAACAAATATCAAAAATGACCCCGGTGAAGAAGATATACCTAGGAAACGCCTGTCCAAAAGTCAAATTCTGGAACAGGGGCAAAATCGTAATTTTGGGTCAAAACGATGTCCGTCGTTGGACCCGCTTTGCACCGAAATGCGTGCCAAAGTCTACGGTCTCTAAAGTCATCAAACTCCATGTCTACGATTTTAGTTTGAGGAGAGGAACTCAACGGTATGTCCAGTTTTGGATTCCGAGGAGCCGTGTACAAATTCGCCCGTTTGAGTGGGTCGCGGGCCCGCCAAAAATGGGTTCCGATTCGACCTTCTCAGAATCGAACCAAACTTGGCATGTAGGACCAGAATTTCGATCCGTACCTGTTGGCGTAAGTTTCGTCTCGATTCGACGACTGTACACGATGTTATGGGAAAGTTTGCAAAACGTCGATATAGGGGTATCTCGACGGATACGCGTTGATTTCGTCGCGCACACGCGACGAAACTGAGTTTCGTCAGTTCCCACACATCCGCAACGTCCATACGCACCTTTCGATGTATATAACGCGCGACCACGTCGCCCGGTTTGTCGGGACGTACGTCATATCGGAGAAAATTCTAAAATTTTATATAAATTAACACAGGTTTTTCTCCAACTTCAACATCAGTTTATTTCTTACACGTTAATCGAAACAACGATCCAGAAGATGCATTGTGATCTCGGTTATGTTATCTTCACATGTGTTCAATTAGTTTTTATGAAAGTTTAATGGTCAGCGAGAAAAGTGGCCGACAAGTTGGCGTTTCGAAACAGTTTTTAATAATCAGAAAAGTGGGTTTTTCTCCAACTTCGTCTCGATTTTTCGAGCAAGTCGATGGGTTGTTTTCGAAATCCATCTAGAGGATCTCGAAGAGGGTCAAGTCTACTTTCCAGAAAATCTTACGGATCGAAAATTGGTGCTACGAGTAAAACGTTACGTCGTAGGGAAGTAGGGTACCTTGAGTGGAAAAACTGCTCTGTGGGTGACGCGAGGCTGACTTCCGATGCTCCGTTCGTCGCACACAAAGCTCCGTTGCTGGTGAAACAAATTCGTAGGCGAATAGGGTATAATCAGCCTCAACTTTCGTTTTGAAAGATTAGGGTTTTGAGGCTTGTGGAGGAAGATGTATTTATAAGAACTTGTGGCAAAAACCTAATTCTAATATAATTGCTAAAAGTCAATGGGTCGGGTTGGCTTTTCTTTTTCGTGGCGTTGCTGCTGTATGCATCTAGAAGGGGGAGGGGTGGGGCCCGCCATGATTGTTTTTTTTTCTTTTTTTCTCTTGTGTGTCTCTATTGCACCACAAGGTGCTGCCCACACTAGCCTGGCCGCCCCTTTCTGGGTGTTGGCCGGGCCCACTTCCTTTATATATATATATATATTTTTTAACTAATAACCTTTACCACTACTTATATATATATATATATATATATATATATATATATATATATATATATATATATATATATATATATATATATATATATATATATCAAGCAACAAATATATTTATATATATATTAAGCTAGCAATAAATTATCAAAAATTTACCAATAAATTCCTAAAATCCTAGAATTCATTCTATGCCTTATTTAATAGAATATTAACAAGTACATATATAATATATACACACATGCATTTATATTTACGTACGTATACCAAATAAATTCTAAATAATATAGAAAAATAATTTTTAAGGCACTAAAATAATTTAGAAAATATTGGGGGTTTACATCCTACCCAACTTAAAGAAAATTTCGTCCTCGAAATTAAACTAATGTCGGGGGGTCCAATGCAATGCAAGGGAATTAATAGCAATTTTAAAAACTCAACTGCGAGACATACCTTCGTCTACGAACAAATACGGGTAGCGGTTACGGATATCGTCCTCGCGCTCCCAAGTAGACTCCCCTGGCGAGTGATGCTTCCATGCCACGCGAACCAATGGAATAGATTGATTCCGCAACACCTTCACTCGACGATCGAGGATACCTACTGGTTGCTCTTCGTACGACAAACTCGGTCCAACTGTGATCTCGGAGTGATCAAGCACATGATTGCTGTCCGCCACGTACCTCCTCAGCTGAGATACATGGAATACGTCATATACTCCCTCCAGCGACGGGGGCAAGACCAATCTACAGGCAACCTCTCCAACACGTTCCAAGACATCAAAAGGCCCGATGTACCTTAGACTCAACTTGCCACGTCCTTCGAATTGAATCGTGCCTCTAGTGGGGGATATCTTCAAGAACACATGGTCACCCTCTTTGAACTCCAAGGGTCGACGACGATTATCTGCCCACTGCTTCTGACGATCCTGCGCTGCACGCAGGTGGTCCTGAATCTTCTTCACTGTCTCCACTGTGCTCAAGACCAACTCGGGACCCAATAGCTGTCGCTCTCCTATGTCGCTACAACAAACAGTAGACCGATACTTTCTACCATACAATGCTTCAAACGGAGCCATTTGAATGCTCGCTTGATAGCTATTGTTGTAGGAAAACTCAACAAGATAAAGATGGTCCTCCCATAAACCGCCAAAATCAAGCATACACGCTCTCAACATATCCTCTAGCGTCTGAATGGTACGCTCCGACTGGCCGTCTGTCTGCGGATGATATGATGTGCTAAACTTCAATAGGGTGCCCAAACTCTCTTGCATGCTCCTCCAAAAGTGTGAGGTGAATCTCGAGTCACGGTCCGACACAATACTAACAGGTACACCGTGTAATCTCATAATCTGCTCCATATACATCTCCGCCAATACCTCTGTCGACTGGCCCACTCTAAAAGGTAAGAAATGGGCTGACTTCGTAAGTCTATCAACAATCACCTACACTGCGTCACGTCCTCTAGGACTTTGAGGAAAACTCGTGACAAAATCCATAGTAATGTGCTCCCACTTCCACTCGGGAATGGGTAGTGGCTACAATAATTCGGCCGTCCTCTGGTGCTCCGCCTTCACTTGTTGACATACCAAGCATTTGGCAACGAAACGAGCTATCTCTCGCTTCATTCCATGCCACCAATAATACTGTCGTAAGTCACGATACATTTTGGTCCCTCCGGGGTGAATAGAGTAAGTCGAACTGTGAGCCTCTGCCATCAGCTCCTGTCGTAGCTCTCCATTGGGAACATAAATGCGATCACCACATCGCAATGTCCCATCGGTGTGGATCCTCAATCCTGTCTGCTCTCCTGCTTCAGTCCTCTCCTTGAGCCGTCGAAATCTAGCGTCATTGGGCAAAGCTGCCTTGATGCGCTCTACTAATGATGATTGCACCTGGAGGTTGGCTAATACGCCATCTGCTCCCGGTAATACTACCTCAATACCAAGCTGCTCCAAGTCTCTAATCAATTCCTTCTGTATAGTCAAAAAGTATACCATAGGCTTACGGCTCAATGCGTCTGCCACGACATTAGCCTTGCCCGGATGATAATGAAGCTCGATCTCATAATCCTTCATCAACTCCAACCAACGTCGCTGTCGCATATTCAACTCCTTTTGTGTGAACACGTACTTGAGGCTCTTATGATCAGTGTAGATATCAACCTTCTCGCCGTACAAGTAGTGTCTCCATAGCTTCAAAGCAAAGATAACCGCTGCGAGCTCTAGATCGTGGGTCGGATAATTCTTCTCATGCACTCTCAACTGTCGCGATGCATATGCTACTACCCGATCGTGCTGCATCAATACACAACCTAATCCTTTTCCGGATGCGTCGCTGTAGATCACAAATCCTTCTGGGCCCGATGGTAGTGTCAAGATCGGTGCTGTGGTCAATCGCTTCTTCAACTCGTCAAAAGTGGCTTGACACTCATCTGTCCATATAAACTCCTGATCCTTGCAAGTCAATCGAGTCATAGGCCTCGCTATTCGAGAGAAATCTTCTACGAACCGTCGGTAGTAACCCGCAAGTCCGAGGAAACTACTTACTTCAGAAGCTGATGTGGGAGCAGGCCATGATTTGACTGCCATGATCTTCTCTGGGTCTACCGATATACCATCGCCCGTAACGATATGACCAAGGAATGATACCTCCTTGAGAAAGAAATCACACTTGCTAAGCTTCGCAAAGAGTCTCTCGTTCCTCAATGTTCCTAAAACTATCCGTAGATGCTGCTCATGCTCCTCTTGACTCTTGGAGTAAATCAAGATATCGTCTATAAAGACTACTACAAATTTGTCCAAGTATTGGTGAAAGATCTTGTTCATTAAATTCATGAATACTGCGGAAGCTTTGGTCAAACCGAAAGGCATGACCAAGAACTCGTAGTGTCCATACCTCGATCGAAAGGCCGTCTTGGCAATATCTTCCTTCCGAACCTTCAATTGGTGATAGCCCGATCATAAGTCAATCTTGGAGAATACTTTTGCTCTACTCAGTTGATCGAATAAATCGTCTATACGCGGCAAGGAATACTTGTTCTTCACCGTCACCGCATTCAATGCTCTATAGTCAATGCACATGCGCACTGTCCCGTCTTTCTTAGGCACAAAAAGAACGGGTGCTCCCCATGGTGATGTACTGGCACGAATAAATCCCTTCTCTAATAAGTCATAAATCTGCGTCTTCATCTCTACCAACTCCTTTGGTGCCAAATGATATACTCGAGATGAAATAGGCTCGGCTCCGGGAATAAGCTCAATAGAAAACTCAATATCTCAGTCAGGTGGTAGTCCTGGCAACTCCTTGGGGAATACATCCTCGAACTCGGTGATAATAGGGTGCTGAGGGGTGTCGTGCATCATCATATGAGTCCCCGCTATGGGTGCCTCACAACTATCTCCGTCTTCTTTGGTGAACTCAAACTCTGTCGCATTCGGTGGTCTAAAGATAATACTGCCCCTATGGCAGTCTATGAGAGCGAAATGCTGGCTCAACTAGTCCATTCCAAGAACCACATCAAATATCGGTATAGGGAAAACAAGAAGCCGTGCCATCATCTCTCTGCCATTTATCACTGCAGAACAAAGTCTACAAATACCACTAACAGGTATAACTCCTCCTCCAGTGAGGATTTTAACATTCTTAGCTAAGGGGTTGATGGGAATGCTGTGTCTAGTGGCAAAACTAGTGGCTATAAATGAATGTGTGGCTCCAGTATCAAATAATGTAATAGCAGGAAAAGATGCAACTAGAACCATACCTGCTATGACCTCTGCCTCCGTCTCTACATTCTCAACAGCTAGGGAGAATGCCTTTCCTTGGTTCTGTCCTGGGCCTTGAGCTCTGGCCTTGTTGTACTGTGCTATCTGTGGAGGTAATGGTGGACGAGGTGCTGGGGCTGTGGGCCTCTGGGCCTGATGTGCCTGAACTAGAGCCTGCTGTTCAGGACAATCTCTGGCCAAGTGCTGTCCTGATCCACATCTCAAACATAAGCCCAAACGAAGTCGACAGCCATCTCTAATATGCCCCTGCTTTCCGCAAAAGTTACAGGTGGGCTTCTGATAAGGTGTGTGCCTCTGCTGGTACTGTCCCGTGGTCCTCCTGATAGGTCCACTCTGAGTAGCTCGGGCTGGTGTAGCTGCTGGGGTATGACGCCTCGATGTTTGCTGCTGTTTCTTGTGAAGAATCTCCTGAGTACGAGCTTCTTCCAAGACAGCGGAATGGGAGACTCGAGACTGAGTAGTCGTATAAGACTTGAGCTCTGGTGTAAGCCCCTGGTGAAATCTCCTCGCCTTCTCTAACTCTGTCGGAATCAATCCCGCACCAAATCGACTCAGGCAATTAAATTCCGAGTCATACTCATCAACTGTCATATTCCCTTGCTTCAGATGGAGGAACTGGTCATAGGGACCATCTCGAACATGAATAGGGAAGAATCTCTCATAAAAGGCATCATAGAACTGCTTCCAAGTGGTCCCAGTGCCTAATCGTCTCTCTTTCACCTTCCACTAGTGGTGGGCATTGTCTTCTAACACTAGGTCCACTGCTGTCATCCAATCTCGAGCTGGCAACTGGGATGCCTTCCGTAGCTTTTCGGTACTAATAAGCTACTGTGACACATTTAATGGCTTCTCCGTCCCTCTAAAGGCCTTGGGGTTCATATCTGTAAAATTCTTGATAGAGCCTTCATAGGGATGCAGAGCCGGTGCTGGCACTGGTACTGAAGGTGGTGGTGGAGGTCTAGCCATAGCTGCCATCATCGTCTGTCTCATCAGCTCAGTCTGCTGCCACTGAGCCTGCATCATGGCATATATAAACTGAGTAGTAGGGCTCCCATCCGTCGGTGGTGAAGGCATCTGAGGTCCTGACTGTGGAGGAAACTGCTGAGGGAATGGTGGTGGAGGAGGCAGTGGTACATTCCCTCCCGGTGGCATGGTAGTAGTCTATCCAGCCTGGCTGCCTGGGGGTGCTGCGACCTCTGGGACTCCGTCGTCGGTGTCGTAGTAGGCTGCGATAGTCCTGGCTGGTATGGTGTTGCTGGAGTCATGGGAGGATTTTGTCCCTCCGAAGAAATCTTCTCACCAGATGTGAGGGCCAAGGCAGAAGTGTGTCCGCTTCGTAGATTCATACTGTTGGCACGAGGAAGATAAGTCGATATTAGGAAAGATTAGATATAAAGTAAATCGAATAATCAAGGAAGTTTCGAAAAGATTGGGAGTCAAGAGATAGCAGTAGTTCTGGATGAGATATTCCTATTCCTATATGCAGGCTTGTTGGGCACAGTCATGTAACCCAACAATATTAAAGTTTGACCTGCATGGGCCACCACAAAAACATGTAACGCCCCAGTCCTAAAATACATAGGACCAAGTACGTGAACATGACAGCTGCACAGATACGAAGAACACCCCAATATATGGAATCCTCATATATGCACATAAGCTATAAATAAATAATCACAGGCCAGAATAACATATCTAATCTCATCACAGCTCAACACAGAAGATAATGAAGTCCAAATAAGTAAATAAGAGTATCAAAAGATAGTCGGGTGAACATACTCACTCCAAACAGCTATAAAAAATAGTCTCATAAGATCGGAGTCCGACCTCCGCAAAATTGAAAGAAAAAGAGGTGTAAAATAATGTCTACAACTGTCTCAGATAAGAAATAGACTAGAAGTCATAAGGCACTGCCTCGTCATCAATGTAAGATAGCTCCAAAGCTGTTCCGTACTCCTGTGGAAAATCGTCTAAACCTGGAAAGATAACCAGGTCCTCAGGGGACATAGCAAGATACAAGAAAACACCATGCCATATAAACTGTAATAATATAATAAGAGAGAAAGGTATGCATGTAATCGGGTTTCTGATCATTCTACTGTGAATATGCAGTTGAGATACATTCCTTCGATGCATGAGCCCGGGCTGAATATAGGATCCGGTATAGTCCCCTCTTGGGTACCTGTGACCAAGAGCATGACGTTCAAAAACGACAGTGGCCAACCTGAGAGGCTCATACCCGTATCTCCATCGGAGCTTCCGGGTTATAAAAAAGTGCAATCGAAGCCCATACGTCAGGTAATGTTCTCTCCACCCAATGCCTAGTATCATCATCTCCATGACTGACATGTACCTCTAATAACCGCCAAGTCTTCTAACATGCAAATCTATTGGCAGTTACCCCTATCCGTCGCATGCTCCTTACGTATCGGTGGCCAGCCGACTATGCAGAAATATGTCCTACATGTGACTCACATCATGTGATACAACAAGTGTCAAGACCGTATGAGATATACCAATACCTCAACATCAATAGGTGGTCAATAAACTAAGTCAATGCAAGAGAATAAATAAAGCAAGAAAACGACCGATAGAGTCGCTTGCACCCAAGTGTACTTGGACGCACAGTTTAAATATCACGAAATAAAATGCTGAAAATAACAACTAAAAATAAGAATATAATAATCACAGAGTAAGGTGGCAAGGTATCTTGCCTGGTGGTGCAAGTGGCAAGTCCAATAGTAGCAAGTGTCAGCACCAAAACTCACAATTCACAGATGACTCCAAACGCTGAAACAAACATCATAAATGATCTCGGTGAAGAAGATATACCTAGGAAATGCCTGTCCAAAAGTCAAATTCTGGAACAGGGGCAAAATCGTAATTTCGGGTCAAAATGATATCCGCCGTTGGACCCATTTTGCACCGAAACGCGTGCCAAAGTCTACGGTCTCTAAAGTCATCAAACTACATGTCTACGGTTTCAGTTTGAGGAGAGGAACTCAACGGTATGTCCAGTTTTGGATTCCGAGGAGCCGTGTACAAATTCGCCCGTTTGAATGGGTCGCGGGCCCGCCAAAAATGGGTTCCGATTCGACCTTCTCAGAATCGAACCAAACTTGGCATGCAGGACTAGATTTTCGATCCGGACCTGTTGGCACAAGTTTCATCTCGATCCGACGACTGTACACGAAGTTATGGGCAAGTTTGCAAAACGTCGATACGGGGGTATCTCGACGGATACGCGTTGATTTCATCGCGCACACGCGACGAAACTGAGTTCCGTCAGTTCCCACACGTCCGCAACGTCCATACGCACCTTTCGATGCGTATAACGTGCGACCATGTTGCCAGTTTGTCGGGGCGTACGTCATATCGGAGAAAATTCTAAAATTTTATATAAATTAACATAGGTTTTTCTCCAACTTCAACATCAGTTTATTTCTTACACGTTAATCGAAACAACGATACAGAAGATGCATTGTGATCTTAGTTATGTTGTCTTCATATGTGTTCAATTAGTTTTTACGAAAGTTTAATGGTCAACGAGAAAAGTGGCCGACAAGTTGGCATTTCGAAACAGTTTTTAATAATCAGAAAAGTGGGTTTTTCTCCAACTTCGTCTCGATTTTTTGAGCAAGTCGATGGGTTGTTTTCAAAATCTATCTGGAGGATCTCGAAGAGGGTCAAGTCTACTTTCCAGAAAATCTTACGGATCAAAAATCGGTGCTACGAGTAAAAAGTTACGTCATAGGGAAGTAGGGTACCTTGAGTGGGAAAACTGCTCTGTGGGTGACACGAGGCTGACTTCCGATGCTCCGTTCGTCGCGCACAAAGCTCCGTTGCTGGTGAAACTAATTCGTAGGCGAAGAGGGTATAATCAGCCTCAACTTTCGTTTTGGAAGATTCGGGTTTTGAGGCTTGTGGAGGAAGATGTATTTATAAGAACTTGTGGCAAAAATCTAATTCTAATATAATTGCTAAAAGTCAATGGGTCGGGCTGGCTTTTCTTTTTCGTGGCATTGCTGCTGTATGCAACTAGAAGGGGGAGGGGTGGGGCCCGCCATAATTGTTTTTCTTTCTTTTTTTCTCTTGTGTGTCTCTATTGCACCACAAGGTGCTGTCCACACTATCCTGGCCGCCCCTTTCTGGGTGTTGGCCGGGCCCACTTCCTTCATATTTTTTTTTAACTAATAACCTTTACCACTACTTATATATATATATATATATATCAAGCTACAAATATATTTATATATATATTAAGCTAGCAATAAATTATCAAAAATTTACCAATAAATTCCTAAAATCCTAGAATTCATTATATGCCTTATTTAATAGAATATTAACAAGTACATATATAATATATACACACATGCATTTATATTTACGTACGTATACCAAATAAATTCTAAACAATATAAAAAAATAATTTTTAAGGCACTAAAATAATTTAGAAAATATTGGGGGTTTATAAAAAATGTTGGTTATCCAGTCAGGAATGGAACAAGCACACAAACGGAAAAGCTATCCGCAACATAATAGATTCGACAGTGCATGAATATAGCATATGTGGAAGAAACTGGAAGGTAAGCTGATGACATGGTATATCTAGAATGAAAGCATGAATCGCAGAGCATGGTATGTCAACTAAAAGAATGTAAGAGCATAGTGACATGGCAATTGGTGAAATGTAAAGAAATACAAAGAGACAACTATCTAAGTGTGTTGAAATATCCTTTTCGACGTGTGAACGGCTAAAGGGTAAATACGGCACCCTGCACGTGTCATGTGCAGCTGCTATCAGTCAAGATTAGACATATTGGGATGGAATGGGTATTTCACATGTCTACTAAGAATTTCCCCATCCCGACCAGTATACATGGGCCCAGAAAAGTCACGAAACACAACGATAAAATAAGACAAGATCATGATAAATGGGGTCCATGATACTACCTCGTGTGTCCCTCGTGTCATCAAGCAAGAACATATGTATAATATGTACTGAATGAAAACTATAAGTATTGGAAGCAATCAGAGAGTGCACTTGCCTGTGGTCCTGAGCTGCATATACGGGTCAATTGCTGAGTCAAAGTCTCCACAACCTATATTTGCATTAATGAGATTGTTAACATAATCTTAGAACTTAGTGTTAACTATACACTTATTCCTACTAGCTATATCCAACAAGGTAAATATATACCCTACTGTCCTATGAATTGTAACTCTTAATTCTTAGATGACCCCAACTCCACTGATTAATTCACATGTGTTTGCTACCATGTAGACAGTTAGGATGTCAATGCTTAACTTTTACATCCTGAGTAAGAATGTATGATGCGAAGGTTGATGTATCGGTGAGTAACTAATACCACATAAGTAGTTGTTATAAGTGCAATAAGTATACATCAAGTAACCTATTTATGGTTTTCCTACGACTTGTTTGGCTCCCTCCTTTCCAAAATGGACTCCATCCAAGGAATGGTTGCCAACTCCTTACTCCTGTTGTAGGTACCTGTACTCCTGGTAATACTTAAGAACCTGGACAACTAGGCTTACTTACTATGAATTAGTGTTCAGATACCATGTACCCCTATTTCTCTCCCTGCCCATTATTCCATACCCCTTTGGACTACTTTCCTTTAACTCAATTTCGACTAAATGTGCTCATTTATGGCTGATGGCAACTTCATACTAATCTACCATGTAATTGGACAATAGGTAATCTCGCCCCCTGTTCCATTAGGTTTCTAGGTGGTAGGGAACTGATACACGACCAACTTGTTTAGCGATACAGCCAAGTTAACTCGACTGATATTGTATCAATAACATCTTAGGATTTTATATAGTTTAGGTGCTCATCTCAACTTGGTCTTCATGTTAAAACTCCGGGTCTCAATTCAGGTTTTCTATGCTCTCCTGCTACCTGTCGTTAGCAGGACATAAATGGATACGTAGCCTCGACCTATACGCAGGGTTAAGCAATACCTTAAACCATTCTCCGGTCACCTTGTGATATTCTAGAGGGTAGTGTCCGTTCACCTCACAGTTCTGTTGTAGGACTGTTTCCCCCCACATGTCCCTTTGGTTGCTCATGTCTATGGTGTGGACCCTGTCTAGCATATGTCTTTTACAAGATCAGGTACAGGGGATATCAAGAATGTCCCAATTGTTAGTATCTACTGGTTATAAAGGGAAGCCCCTGGATTCAGTATCCCATAGATACAAAAGAAAGGCTTTAGGTCAGTACCAATTTAGAGAGAAAGGAAAATATTCATTGGGTACAAGGAACTCATGTGTCAGTATCAGTTTGAAGGTTCACAAGACAGTACCTTTACCTTAAACTATGGCCATTACTAGTGTCTGTGCACTATTACTCTAACCTGCAGGACACTCCCAATGTCCTTCATCTTCAGTTGCTCTAATGTGTATATGTGGAGTTGTAAGAAAGGCATGCTCTTGTACCACTAGTTATATGATCTACTCTTCCTTAGTCATAGCTAGGAGGGATCCAATTTATGTACTCGTAAGCTTCTTGGTACTCAACTGGTAGCAAGTAGGCTAAAGCCCTATGTGACTGGGAGGTACTTCTCACAGATGGAACAACACATATACTGGAGTACACAATATCCAGTATGGGCATGCTTCCATGCCCCTACATCTATTGTATCAGAGCAATGTGGAGTTATACACAGATCCCCGACTTACTAACATATAGTTCCTGTACTAATATTTCAAGGTTAATAAGGGAGCTCATATATAGCCTTCCCTACATTTCCTTATGGATCCTGTAGCCCCTGGTCTAGCATTGTATACCCACGCAATATTTTTTGGGCCATCTGTCTGGCACTTCTCGGTTAAACAAGGTAGCTACATGAACGCATATGCATTCAATTATAATCCAGAGTTAAGGAAGAACCCTATCAGCTTAACTTTTGGGAACAACATCTGATGCCTACCTCTCTTATGTTTTTTGGTTTCTAAACTAAACTCACTTGGTTTGGACTATAATAATTTAGGTACCCTGACACCATGTGGTCTGACACGAGGTTCCTGATACAAGATGATCGAATACCACAAAATTTGATATTAGACATTCAGATACAATACAAATATCGACTCCTTGTACATATACCCAGGTCTTCAGGAACATCCAAAATGGTGTCTAGGTCCATCTGGCTCTAATCCCTAGCATTTGCTTCTGATACCCAAGCCATATAAGAAAATTTGCGTAGCAGGATATGTGGCCCTTCACTCAGTTATCAACTGAAACATCTAGCCCTCCTTAATCGATATCACAGCCAACTGATAGCTATTCTAGTTTTCTCTGAGGGATTTCCACAACCACTTCTCCTATAGCCTTCTTCCGATTCTCTTCTCCCTATAGTGTCCAACTAAAAACCCATCCATGTATACTTGCCCCAACACTTGGTTTAATATTAACCCCGACTTCCTGTATCTGACTCGAATATCTACACTATTGGTCACAGGGACTTGCCAAAGCAACCCAAAACTGGTTCTCTCTTAACTGGTACAACTACACCCATACACAAGTGTATTTGTAGCCATTGTCATTAAGAAACAACTCCCCATCCCCTCATCGTAGAGCCTAAGGCCTTTCCCCCTACTAACCCAGTCTCGACTGAGGGGTTAGTGCACCCCAACTGCTTCCTAAACTTTGTTTACCTACACTCTAGATGCAGAACTCTCTATCTTTGCTTCTTTAATGAAATAGAACAGTCACCTATGTCTCATGAAAGAATTAGCTTGCTTGATGGATTGATAAGTTGTATAAAAGTGATGATTACCTGGTTTGAGAAGTCGAAAGCCTCCGCTTCCTCGACAGCAGGCCTTCACAAATAGGGGGCGCAAGAGGAGATTTGAATTTAGGGTTTGATCAAAGGATGAACCGATGATCCTTCCTATATATATACGTAAAGTTGATAAGATCGAAATCGAGTTTAGATGATTTCTCACGATTTGAATCCTGCGGGGAGATTGATTTGTGCCTAGCCGTTCGGTTTGAAAGAGTGGAATTTCACTAAACCCCCTCCCCAAATCTGAATTTGCAAATATGGGCCTCCTCTCTTCACAAAGCTAGGTCCATAATGTATATACACTTATTCTCTATAAATAAAACCTCTATAAATAGAATATGTTAATTTTAAAAAAATATCTACAAGGCCAAAATTACTATTTAGGTCAATTAATTAATTAAAAAAATGAGTTCAAAATTCAGGGGATTTACAATAATTCAATCTCACTCAAAATATCACTATCCATCCGCATAGCCATACAACATGTATCATACCATGTCGACTCGTTACACCGATGCAACGAACGATTCATGACTTACTGCACTCCGTGCAACCAACAATATATAACCATTCGCATAGCCACATAACACGCATCGCTTCATATATCGACTCGTTGTACTTCATGCAACCAACAA
>JANAVB010000599.1:15624449-15656949 GCA_029216955.1 Iris pallida
CGGTCCAGGTGACACCACTGAGAGGTCTGCCACCTCTCGTCCAGTTCACCAGGACCCGGGGACCACAGCTCCCTTTACTCCAGCTCATGTGGGAGCTTCTGCCACATTTGAGGGTGCACCTCTACGTATTCGGGGGACCATCCCAGCTACCCCAGACATCCCTCCCTCGCAGTTTCGTCAGCCACAGTTTCAGCAGCACCAGCAGCAGTTCCAGCCGCCGATGCCATCTGGATTAGTGGATGCTGCACAGATGTTTTCGTACTTCTAGCATTTCCTAGAGACGCAGCAGGCCCAGCAGCAGCGTCATACGACGGAGTTTACCAGAGGCATAGACCAGGTCCATCAGCTGGCTAGAGCGACGGTGGAGAGGTTGGCTGTCCAGCCACAGGGAGGATTGGGACGGCCGCGACAGCAGAGGATTCCGGACATTCAGGACTTCAAGAAGATGAACCCCATGGACTTCTTGGGGACAGAGGGAATTCTTTATGCTGATGACTGGATTGAGCATATTGAGGGGATTTTCCGACTGGCGGAGATACCAGCCGGACTACAGATAGAGGCAGCAGCCAGCCAGATACGGGATCTTGCTCGTACCTGGTATCAGACGGACCCGAGAGTAGGCACTCCAGGACAGACATGGAGAGTTTTCAAGGAGCTCTTCAAGGGAAAGTTTTTCCCGTACCAGGCAGTCGGTGCTTTGGAGACCCAGTTCGAGAACCTGGTTCAGGGGAACCAGACTGTAGAGGAGTACTCCGGTGAGTTTTGTCGGTTGAGCAGATTCGTGGAGGGCCTTAGCGAGACAGCGAAGGCGAGGAGGTTCAGGAAAGGCTTGGTCAAGAAGGTCAAGTCCTTGACCAAGAGTGACAGGAATGCCACCTTTGAGGAGATCCTAGCAGGAGCGATGGCAGCTGAGGATGATCTTGAGCTGAAGCTCAAGAGGGGCCGTGATACACAGGGAGCAGGCAGCAGTGGAGGTCAGGCCAAGAGGCCTCACTATCAGCATCAGCAGCGGCAGCCACAGCAGTATCAGCAGCCGAGGCAGCAGCAGCAGGCCCCGAGACAGCAGACTACCAGTTGTCCCTACTGTAAGAAATCGGGACACGGATGGGGAGAGTGCAGGAAGAGGTTGGGCTGGTGCCTACTATGTGGGGCAGCAGACCACCAGCTCAGGGAGTGTTCCCAGTTCACAGGTAGAGTAGCACAGGGAGCAGCACCAGGAGCAGGAGCCAAGGCTCCGGTAGGACAGCAGCAGAGAGGACCGTTACAGCCACAGCAGCAGAGATTTTTGCAGTTTCAGCAGCAGGCTGGAAGAGGTCAGCAGGGGCGTGCTTACGCCATGACAGTTGAGGATGCTCAGGCAGTTGGCGATGTGCTTGCAGGTTTTGTTATTCTAAATTCCATTCCTACCTTGCTTCATTTTATCTATCTTGAAATCCAATTCCATCTGCTCCTACCTATTCTTTTTTTTAGTGATCAGTTTTGACCTGGTAGTTCCTTTTGATTTTGTCGATTGTTGTTTGTTTCTTCATCTCTTACTTAGGAGTAGGAGTAGGAGTAGTTTAGTTGTTAATATAATTCTTGACTAAACTTTTTTGTCAAGAATTTTCCTCTAAATGAATTAATGTATATGCTATGCCTTTTTGATAGAGTAGCACTGACCATAGAATGGTAACCCTTTTAGCCCTGTGATTTATTGTTTCCTTATCTTCCTAGTCTACACCTATGACCAGGACTGTCCCATTTAACCTGCCCCTTTACACTACTATTTCATCACGATTTTTTGTTCTATTTAGGCCATAGACCTTTCCCACTCTAAATTATGATCATCGTAGGCACATTACCGTGACTTTTAAATTAGGAGCACAAGACTAGTTGTTTTCTCAAAACTGACTTCACATACATGACCTAGACATGACACTCTACACCCATGACCTTAGTGTCCCACTCAGGCATACCATTGTGTGATTTATTTACTTAGTACGATTTTTCTGACCCGAGGCTCCATCCTGATTTACCTCATGGAGTTACTTTTGGCTTCGATTTAAATTGAGGACACCTTATGACCTAAAACTGCCAGCCAATTTTTGGACATGACCCAGTATAGGTCTACTACCCATATTTTGCTTATTTAACCTTGTATGTTGCCTAGGTAGTGGCTTTGTCCCTGATTGTTGGAGGTTTGACCTAGGAGGAGTACGACCATCTAAATTTCAAGGACGAAATTATTTTAAGGTGGGTAGACTTGTAACACCCTATTTTCTGAAATTGGGGATTTTTGAAAATTTATTATTTTTATTATTTATTAAGTGGTATTTTAGTCATGGTATGATTTTCTGGTGATTTTAGTTAAGTTAAACCATTTCTAAAGTCATGCTAAGTCATGACTTATGATTTTGTGATTTTGGTTAGTATAACTTAGTGTAAACCCTAGTTTTCTCTAACCTAGAAATTGCCATGACCATGAGAGCTTAGCCATAGGCTTAGAACACCAAATTAGTGATTTTTAGCCTAAAGGGTATTTTGATAATTTTCTAGAAATTATTTGGAATTATTTAGATCCATGTGTTTTTATTATTGTTTAATTATTGTTAAGTGTCATGAGAGCCCCTAACCAAGTTTAGCCTAATCTAGAGGTTAGTTACTAACCTAGAAGCTATAGGATAGATATTTTGGGTTAAAGTGAGATAAATATCTAATTTACCTTTAAGGATATTTTCCTTAAACCACTCCAAATATCAAGACCCTTTACCCAAAGTCCAAGCCTTAGCCATGAAGGAAGGGCTAGGGCACCCCCCCCCCCCATGCCATGGCCGGCCAAGGGCACCCCCCTTGGCAGCCCACACTTCTATATAACCCCTTTGTATTAATTCATGAATAATTTACATGAATTTAATTCCTAGAAAATTCCAATTTCTTCAAACCTACACAACTTGAGCAATTTTGATCCAAATCACCTCTAGTTTCTTGCATTGGACTCCCCTACACTAGAGGGTACTAGTTAGGGCCTGCTATTGAGGATTTTGAAGCTTTTGGCATCACAAAGTTGAAGGATACACACCCCCCCCTCTTCTTTAATTTTCATTGGATTTGCACAAATAGGTAAATGCCCATAACTTTGTTAAATTTGTATTTTCTCTTCATATTTGCATGCATCTAGGTACTAGGGTACTGTAGGTCAAGTTTGGTGAAAAATAGGATTGATTTGGTGTCCGTATCGGACACGTATCCTAGGCTTTTAAACTGTGTTTGATGAAATGCCACTGAGAAATGGATTTTGTTAAAATGTAAAACAAATTACATTTTCTGTTAGCCCTAGACACCTAGGTCACAACCCTAACTGTTTGGACACATTTTTGAGTCGTGTTCGTGTCCAAAACGGACACGAACCCACTGCACGAGACTCGCGTGCGTGTCCTGCTACCACGCTCCTCGTGCTCACTGCACAGTGCACTAGGACACGAGATTTTTGGCATGGACACGGGGGCAATGTCTGTGAACATGCCCCCAAAATTTGGTGTCGCTTCGTGTCGTGTCGAGTGAGAAATCTCACTCGCACTGGACACGGGCTGTAAACGCACACGCGCGCGAGGGCAACTTCGAGCGTGTCGTGTCGCACGGACACGACACTTGGGTGCCTCGTAATGACACCGTCACGTAGCCCTTCATGTGGCATACATGAGGACACGAGCACGTGGTGCGGCGTGTCCTGTGTCGCGAGCACGAGACGTGTGACAACGTGCACGACGCTGTCGAAACACGCGTGTATCAGTCGTATTTCACGACTAATGCGGAGTTTGTTTTGTGTCCACGAGTGTCGTAGACACGTGTCAGAGTGTCCATCGTGTAGCCCTATGTGTGGGCTACACGTGTGTGTGACCACGAGTCGTGTCGTGTCTCGTGGTGTGTCCACGAGACACGTGAACACGTGCACGACGCTGTGCACTGTGTTCGTGTATCAGTGCTTACCCGAGTGAGTTTTTACGTGTTTGGACACGCCGTGTCATGTCGTGGTGGACTGCCACTGACACACACGACACGTATATGTATGGGGCATCAATTACCAACCTAGGGAATCGAGCCATAGCTTGGTTTAGTGTGGGTAATTTGAATTACCTAGTTTCGAGCAAAATAGTCCAGTTTCCTGTTTTGGGATATTTTTCCAGTTTTTGTAAAATGAATTTCAAACCTAAAATTGATATAATTTATACTTTGTATTAGTGTATTTCAGTATATATATATGTAGTATATATGTATGTGTGAGTGTGGGTGAGATTTGGGGTTAAATGGTAGTGTGTGTGTGTAGTAGTGTACATGTATACATATGTATGTATATGTGGACTGTGTGTGTGTGTGTTGGGGTGCCAATTTGTGGTTCCAGGAACTGGAACCCAGCCCCCTCTCTCACTGTCCTGTGCTCTGTCCTCTCTTCCTGTCTCTCTCTCTTTCATTCTCACTCTCTCACTCTATATCCCTCTCTCTCTTCCCTCTATATATATATATATATATATGTAATATATAAATAGGTTATATATATATAAATATATATGTGTATATATATATATATGATATATATATATTTGTATTAGTTCTCATGTAGTGATATTATATATATATATATATATGTATGTGGATTTGTATTATATATAGTATTCCTATTTTGACATATGGGTAGTAGGTAGATAGAGTCTATATATATATATATATATATATATATATATATATATATATATATATATATATATATATATATATATATATATATATATATATGTATAACTACTAGGTATAGGTTCTATGAAACCCCATGACTATGGCCTATGGCCAAGATTATTAGCCTATGGCATTAGAGGCTAACTCAATTTGACCCAATGACCAAAAACACTACTAGTTGACCCTTGTTGACTAAAGGTTGACCAAAGTCAACCTTAGGTCAAATTTGACCTAGTTAACCTAGAATTGACTAGGATTGACCTAAAAATGACTAGTTTAACTAGTCTGACCATGTTTGACCCAATTACCTCATTGACTAGTCTTTGTTTGACCAATACCTTAGTTGGTCTAAGTTTGACCTAGACTTGACCCAGATTGATCATGTTGACTAGTTGATTAGAATGTTCACCAAGAGTTGACTTTAACCTAGATTTGACTAACCTTGACTTGTTTGACCTTGTTTGACTTTATTTGACTTAGTTTGATTTTCTGTGGCCTAGTATGACTTTCTGTGACCTAGTTTGACTATTAGAGTTGACCAAGAGTTGACTTTTGACCAGATTGACCTAGAATCATGTAGTATGCATTGTACACTTTATTTTTACCATTGTGGATACATTGTGACTTATATTGCTCTGATTAGGAGCCATACACCTCTCCTCAGACAGTATATCTTCTTCAGACATTCAGTTATCAGGCGAATACATTCTCTGACCGTTTTATATTTGCCAGGATTTATATTCTTGCTCTAGATTACTTTACTTGATGCTGACACGATTGTATCACGGATTGGTACTATATGGATCTTTTCATGAGATGTTATCCCCCTCGGGAGCATCAGATACAGCATGTTTGTGCTTTTCACGAATCATCATGTATCTCTATGCTTTTATAGATTCACGAACCGCTTGTGACTCATGTACTCTCATGCTCACAGAGCCTCTCATGAATCTTCTATTTATGGGCTTATCATGAATCTTAACATAACTTGAACGGATCCTTGTGTATTGATTGGGGATGGGGGAGTGGAAATAGTCATGTGGATATTACCTCCGTAGCTAGTCATGAATCACTCTTAGCTGTAGTCATGAATCTCCTATGCCATTCACATGTCTATATTTTACTCTGACTCACTAGTCACTGCTAGTTCTCTATTATAGTAGATATTTCATTACAGTTATCTCTTTTGCTACATGTATCTTCTTTCAGTGTTTCCTGTATTTTACTCTATTACATGCTTTATATTTTCTATCATACTATACACTGCGTGAGATGTATTGTGCTCGTTCCTGTCCTGACTGGACCTGTTGAAAATATTATAGAGGATGAGGATGAGGCCCTGGTGTCTACCTATTATGGAGCAGGACTAGATGATACTTATGTTGTGGACCCTCAGCAGGATCTACCTGCAGCTGAGGATGTTGCCCCAGTAGTCTAGGCTAGTTTAGCTAGACAGTCTTTTCTGTATTATCTTTTTGTCTCACATTCTGAGTTGTATTTTGAGATGTTGAGATATGTAGACTCTTAGACTTATTGTATTATGAGTTGACATTCTGATGTTATGTTATCCTAGACACTTGGACTTATTTCATCTATTCTACTGTTCTCTTTGAGTTACTGTCTATCTATCTATCTTTCATTCTTCTACCTAGATGTGATTGAGATTATTTTTTGTTTGTCACCTCCATTCGGAGAGTATAAACTGTACAGGTACTTTATATTGTTAGATGATTAACCTAGGACATCGTTCTACCGCCGACACTGCGGCGTAGGCTGGACGTACCCACTTCTCGTGCCCTTACTCTAGGGTACGGGTCGTGACACATCCAATGTAGCATCGAGCAGATCCATGAGCCATGCGGTTGCAGAAACAACTTAGAGTCAACTGATTTTCAATATCAAAGCAACTGAGGGTCAAAGATATTCATTCACGGTCCAAAGGATGGAACCGTTCTGATACCAACTTTTGTCACACCCCGATCCAGGAAATCGCTCGTCCTCGCTAGATTTCACCCGAATCATTGTCCTCGCTGGGGCGTGATGCCGCACGAGCCTAGAGTTACGCTCGTGCAAGGCAAGATAACAGGTTCACATAGTATTTATCTCAAATTGATAACATTAGCAGCAAAAGAAAATATAGTATATAATAAGAATCTCTTTTATTAATAATGAACTAAAGGTTATAAAGGCTTGAATTGCCCAACTGAATATGCCAACTGGCTACAACGCTCATGATCTCTCTAGCTCACAAAGAATTACAGTGTTCCATACATTATGCCTCTTTAAAGCCAACAAGTAGTCTTCGGCCGAACATCTCCATGTTGCAAGTCCGAACGCCAATGCGGTAGCTCCTCTTGAGACGCTAAAGACTCTATGCCTCGACGCATCCAAGCTAAGCCCTGCTCCGAGCCGATCATAACCTGAACCTGCAAGCAAACTAGTGGGGAATTAGTGCTTTCGTCCTCGCTGCATTGATCAAGACCCACTGGCACCCAAACCAAACACTAAGTACATTTAGTGAAACATGCAACATTATTTGGTGATCTTTCTACTTAGCCTTAGGATCAGTTTTATCGCAATATTTAAGTATAGCAACTTATTATAAATGTGACCAATACCGTATTCCTGCAGCAGATACAGTTAGACATAATATAAACATAAGCATAGTGATCGTGCATGTTTTTGTCTCGTTTTACTTAGCCTACAATCGTTAGAAATATACATAACCAACCATACAATTTACGCAACCAACCAACCAAACTTGCTGATATGCGTAAGGGTGGCAGGCCCTGCGCCTGCACCCAACTCTAATCTAAGTCCATCTGCCCTATCTATATGAAGGTCACGGTGTTTCGTACCGTAATGGACTTGGCATCTTTATGTGTAAGCCTATGATCGCTCCAATACGGGTTGCTAGTCCAGTATCTGAAGGATTCTAAACTTACTGATATCATAGCTTATCACAACACTGGCCGGTCATAACCCGTCCTAATGATGTGCACCATAGATACCATAAATAATTCTCTCCTAGGCCGAACGGTCCCGGTGCCCCGGTCGTAACCGTTCGAGGAAAGCTGCACCCGTGCACGGGCCATCCGAGTCCATTGACCATGTAATACGCGCCATAGCAAATAAGTCATATCATTCCAATAAATCTCACATTCCATAAACATAATCCCTCATCTCTATCTCAAGTTCCATCGACATTACCCCCCAACACATCCGTATTGATGCACGACGCCCAACGGCTTAGACTTCTCGTACTTATACTCAATGCGTTCCATTCATAAGTTATTCACATAACAACAGTTCCGTAGTTACTTAGTCATTTTGTAGCTTCCATGCATGAGGGGACGCTTAACGCCATAATCAGTGTTCTAGGCCTAGTGTTCAATGTTCTCGGAGTCGTGCACGTGATACACATCTCGATATTACCTTTCAATGTTCTACCATCACCGCTCTACCGTGACCCGTACACTTGATGCACATCGCTTCAATTGTTTAATATTCAATGTTCTATCTTAATGTTCGATACATACTAAGACCTTTAACCATTCGAGCCCCGCTCGCTAACTTAATGGCAACTTAAACATACAAGGATACATTTTATTAGACGTAAAGGAGTAGGAAGAGAGAGTCAAGAACCAGCCCACCTTAAGTCGATATGCCTTGTCGTTTCGTCGAGCTGATGCGGCTCGATTCCATAACTTGGTTGCACGGCTAACTCTTTTGACTTAGCCATTCCGTTGAGCTATTCGACTGATTCGGCCTACCGTGCCCATGCCATAATTCATTGCAAGGTGACGATTTGGTTTTGCGGACACCTTAGTGAACAAGGTAAAATGTCGACCCCTTATGATTCAACATAAAGATGTAGCCTGCACACCAGATCAACCGATGTTAATACTTTGTTCAACCAAACTTAGGCTTTGTATCGATTCGCATCGATACTTCATCGGGTCAACGCAACTCTTCGAGTCAACGACTCATCGTAATGCACCGTACAGAGCGAGACATTACAATATCAAATCAACGAGAGATGTTATCATCGCAACAACTAACATAGAGGAACCTTATAACATGTGTCATGACGACGACTAGGTCATGAACACGGGGGCATCGTATCATGCCACTCCATAGAGGAAGATCTTTATGTCATACCGCGACGACATATTTGGATGTATGAAGATGGGTGACAAGGGGACGACTGCAGTTGTAGGCATTAGTGATGTGCACTTAACGACGAAGTTTGGTGAAATGTTCGTCTTCAGGGCTGTATGACATGTACCGAGTTTGTGCTATCACTTGGTTTCGTTAGGGAGACTAGCAGATGATGGTTGTCATAGTTTGTTTGGGGACAAAGATTGGATGCTTGCGAAGGGTTTTCAATAACTGGTTCGAGGAGATTTGTGTTGTGTCATTGTCACTACCACATTTCTAGTTTGAGGGTATTTTTGACATTTTTGGGGTAATTTAAATTTATTAGAATTTATTTGAATTTATGGGAATTTTTAGAAATTATTTTGGAATTGTTTGAATAAGGGTTGACTAGGTTGACTTTGACTAGCTTTGACTTTGTGACCTAACCCTAGTTAAGTTGGACTTGACTAGATATGAGATCCTAGGTTTAGGGGTGAGCATTATTCGGTTTTGGACCGAAAACCGAACCGAACCGAACCGAATAAGAGGTTCGGTTCGGTTTTAAAAAAATTCGGTTCGGTTTCGGTTTTGAAAATACTAAATTTTCTTATTCGGTTTCGGTTTCGGTTTTGGGTTTCGGTTTCGGTCCAAAACCAAAAACCGAATAAGAAAATTTAATTAATTAATTTATATATATATATATGTGTGTGTGTGTGTGTGTGTGTGTGTGTACTATATATATAAGTATTAATATATATAGGTACAAACTAAATATATATAGGTATATACTAAATATGTCTATGTATATTTAGTTACTATATATATTAACAAAAAAAGTTCAAAAAAATCAAAAAAATATGTATAAACCGAATAAACCGAAAACCGAACCGATTTAATTCGGTTCGGTTTGATTCGGTTTTGGGCCAATTCGGTTCGGTTTCGGTTTTGCTTATTCGGTTTCGGTCCAATTCGATTTTGGGTTATTCGGTTCGGTTTAAACCGAATAAACCGAATGCTCACCCCTACCTAGGTTAAGTTAAGTTAACCATACTCTAGTTAGGGAAACCAATTAGGAATATTGAGATTTGAATAGAAGGATTTTGACCACAAGTCATGACTTATGATTTTTAAGTCATTAATTTATGACTAAGCCCAAAGCCCATTAGTCAAGTGCCCAAACCCTAACCCTAACATTTTTGTCCAGCCAACTTAACCCTCCTAGGGATCCCCCCTTATAAATAATCTCTTAAAAATTAGGGCTAGCCTCTAAGGAAGAACAAGAATGAGGAAGAGGTAATGTCCCAACTTCAAAAATCCCTAGAAAATCCATTTTACCTCCTTTTTAATCCAAACAAATTGCAATAGGTTTTAATTTGAGTATTCTTGCTGTTGTTACAATTTATTCTCAAATTCAAATCTATTTGGAGGAGTTTCACCATCAAGAGGAACATCTCACTTTAGAGTTTTTTGGGGGTTTTGATACAAAGAGGTAACTTCCTATTCTCACCATAGAATCCTGAGATTTTTGCATCATTAGGGAGCCCTAGACCTAACCTAACAGTAGGAATAGGAAACCCTAAGAATTCATGTCCTTTCGTGTCCAAACTGGACACGTATCAGTGCCTAGCTTTATGTGTTTGTGAAAATGCCACAGTGGAACTGTTTGTGTTATTTTAGAAATATTTTTGAATGGAAATTTACTTTTCAGTGTCGCTTACACGATTCTTGTGCACTGGGATGGATTCGTGCACGTGTCGTGTCATTTTGCACACGCTCGAGTTTTGACACGAAACTTTGGGGAAGTCTCGGGGCACCCACTGACACGCCACGTGTCAAGTTTCAGGAGCCCACGTGGCGTGTCGAGGGAGTTATTCCCGTTGCACTGGTCGCCACTGTCAGTCCCAGACAGATTTTTCTCGACACTGATACGCACGTGTAATTTGGACACGCGGACACTAGGACACGGTGCAGGTAGACCTAGTCCTAGCCCTAGTATAGGTGTACACGTGTGCACGTGGCCTAGTTCGTGCTGTGTCGTGTGCACGACACGCGTGCACACGTGCACGACACAATGCACTGAAACAGTGCATGTGTGCACTGTTTCGAGTATGGATTCACTTGGACACATTTGTGTCCACTTTGGTGGACACGAACATGTTGTATGACACGTATGTATTGTATACTTACATTACCAACTCTTTATTTGATTTTTATTGATTTTTCATTAGGTAATTGCCAATTTACCAATTTAGGATACTAAGTATCATTTTTTCTGATTCCAATTTTTGAAATCCAAATTGGACACCTATTTAACCTATTTTATTACTGTTTAAACATTGGTTTTAGTACCATTTAGTGTTCCTCTATAGGTTTACTAGCTGTATGTCGATTTTAGTGTGTTTTGGTGGTGTGTGGGAATCAAGAGGAGGATTTAATGAAAACTGGGAAAAAGTGAAATTCAGTTTTCTGAATTGGAAATTGGTTTTCAGTTTTGGATTTTGCTTTGATTTCCCTTCCTTACTGTTGTTGTGCATTTGTTTCTCTTTTCCTGTTCAGTCCAACACAGATTTCCTATTCACATGCACACCCTCACATGACACTATTCACTCTCTAGCTTTCCTCACATCTCACACCACACACACACACAAACATTACACACACACACATTGCATTCATGTTTTCACCCACACACTAAAATACTCTATCACTCACTGTTTTTATCACACACTTTTACATGTTCCACCACTCTCACTAGTACACACACTCACATACACCCATGTATCACACACATACATGTTCTTACATTACACTCACTCACTTATACACACAGTCTTTTATACCTCTCTCTCTCTCTATATATATTTTTTCCTAGTCTTCTAAGGTAGGGTTATGTATAGTATATATACATTGTATTATATGTAATGAACCTATATGAATATAAGTGAGCCTAGATATATATATGTATATATAATATGATGTTCCTAATAGTTGCTCTATAACCTATGTAATGTACATATATAGGTAATATGTAGAAATGCCATATAACATGTGTAGTTGGTCTAGATAGCCTAGTAGTGTTGTGTACTAGCTAGTGTAGGTTGAGTGACCTAGTATTAGACTAATGTAGTCTAGTGTAGACTAGTTTGACCTAATTTAGACTTGGTTGACCTAGTTTGACTTCTAGGGTTGACCAGAGTTGACCAAGAGTTGACTTTGGCCTAGATTGACCTAGAATCATGTAGAATACATAGTAGGACTTCATTATACCATTTTGGACTTGTTGTGACTTGTGCTGTTCTGATTAGGAGCCAGACACCACTCTTCGGACAGTACTTTCATATTGGACACTCAGATACCAGGCGAGTACATTCTTTGATCATTTTATATCCTGCTTAGAATTATTTCCTGCATTAAATTACTTTACTTGTGCTGTCATGACATTATCACGGATTGGTACTATATGGATCTCTTCATGCGATGTTATCCCCTCGGGAGCATCGGGTACATTATGTCATATGCGTTTCACTTTCATCATGTACTCCTGTGCTTTCACCATACATGTACACTCTTGTGAATCATGTACTCTCATGTTCACAGAGCCCTCATGTATACTATCATATGCACCCTTTCATGGACCCCCATGTGATATCATGTACAATAACATAACCTGCTTAGATCCTTGTGTATTGATTGGGGAAAACGGAGGAGTGCTAGTAGTCATGTGAACAATTCTATAGTAGTGTAGATCATGTACAACTCTTTAGTGTAGATCATGTACAAATATGTCCTGTTCACATGTGCTATCCTGTACTCTGACTCACTAGCCACTGTTAGTTCCTTACTTATAGTAGATATTTCTATTACAGTTCTCTCTCTCTGTTTACATACTGTATTCTTCAGCACCTGTATCTTACTTTACTGCATGATTATATTTTCTAACCTGCTATGAACTGTTGAGATGTACTGTACTCGCTCCTGTCCTGACTGGACCTGTTGAAAATATTACAGAGGACGAGGAGGAGGCTTGTCTGGACACTTTCTACGGGGCAGCCTTAGATGATACCTGCGAGCAGGACCCTCAGGAGGACCCAGCTCTAGCTGAGGATATCACCCCCATTGCCTAGATTAGTCTAGTTAGGCTTATCTTTTTATGTAGTCTTGAGACATGTTTTAGCTAGACTTTATTCTGTTCTGAGTTGTATATATTCTTTCATTCTGTATCTGAGACCATGTACTTCTGGATATTTACTGGGATTATCTTAGACTACTTTTTATCTATTTGTTTCCTTGAGTTCTATTTCATATCGTGCTATCTCTTCCTTAGTTGTGATTGAGTTTATTACTGCTATGTCACCCCCATTCGGGGAGTATAAACTGTTTAGATATATATTGCTAGATATATGTTGACCTAGGATAGCGTTCTACTGCCGACACTGCGGCGTAGGCTGGACGTACCTACGTCTGGTGTCCTTACTCTAGGGTGCGGGTCGTGACACATTTTTAGTGGTTGCCCATGCAGGTCTGCAGACTAGAAGTGTAGTGGTATTCGAATTAGAGTGTCACTACAGCCTGCAGTAGGATATAGGACATTAATTTTTAAGGTACTCAATCACTTTAGGAAAAAAATTCTTTTATTGCCATCTAAATCCTTATTGTCGGCTGATCCTTTGAATTTTTAACTGTCCGTCTTTGTTATTTCGCTTCTTTCTCAGAAATTGATACTCTTGTTTGTCTATCTTCAGGATGGTAGAGACTCGATCGCAGCGTGCCATTCATGAGGATGCTATAGAGGGGACTGCTATCTCTCAACCAGTACAGCGAGACCAGGGGACTGCAGCTCCTGCCACCTCTGCTCGTATTGAGACCTCGGCAGTAGCAGCAGGGGGTATGCTTCCACCGGCTCGGAGGCAGGACTCGATCATTCCAGAGGATCCTTTCCAGCAGCCGTCGCCTACAGGACACGTGGACGCAACGCAGATGTTCGCATACTTCCAGCAGTTCATGTACCGGCAGCAGGCTCGACAGGACAGAGGCATGGAGCTGGCCCTTACGATGGTTACAGCTTGACCAGTGGTCCATCAGCCGAGGACACCGGGGATCGAGCAGTTTCAGAAGATGAGCCCCAGAGACTTTCTGGGGACAGAGGGGATCCTATATGCCGATGAGTGGATCGAGCATATAGAGAAGATCTTCCGCTTGGCCAGGATACCAGCAGATCTTCAGATCGAGGCCGCAGCTAGCCGGATGCGAGATCTTGCTCGCACCTGGTATCAGTCAGACCCCAAGGTGGGGGTACCTGGGCAGACTTGGGAGCAGTTCAAGGGCTTCTTCAAGAAGAAGTTCTTCCCAGATTCAGCACTCAGAGCCTTGGAGTCGCAGTTCGAGAGCCTAGTCCATGGGAGCCTTTCAGTGGAGGAGTACGCCGGGGAGTTTGGCCGCCTCGGCAGGTTTGTAAAGGGCTTGAGCGAGACGGCGAAGGCCCAGAGGTTCCGAAAGGGTCTAGTCAAGGAGGTCAAGTCCTTGACCAAGGGCAACCGGGTTGCTACGTTCGAGGAGATCTTGACGGGAGCCTTGCTAGCAGAGGATGATCTTGAGCTTAGGCTCAAGAGGGGGCGAGACCCAGTTGGGGGCAGTAGCAGCAACAGCGGGGGCCAGGCCAAGAGGCCCCATTTTTAGCATCAGCAGCAGAGGCAGTTCCAGCCGTAGCCGATCCAGCACAGGCCAGTTCACCAACAGCAATTTCAGCATCAGGCACTCAGGCACCAGACAGTCAGTTGCGCCTTCTGTAAGAAGCCTGGGCATGTCTTCAACGAGTACAGAAAGAGGCTCGGAAGGTGCCTTCTTTGCGGAGCGGCAGATCACCAGCTGAGGGATTGTGTTAGGTCTGGGGGACGAGCAGCCCAGGGAGGAGGAGCCAGGGCTCCAGCAGGCCAGTAGAGGGGACCAGCCCTGCAGACGCAGCAGCAGAGGTTCGTCCAGCACCAGCAGCTGTCACGCCCCGATCCCGCAGAGTCCCTTTCGTCCTCGCTTTGGGCTCTTTCGGACCGTTCGTCCTCGCTAAGGCATGATGCCGTGCAAGCCTATGTTGCGCTTGCACAAGGCCAAGACCTGGAACAAGACAAGATAGACAAGTTTGACAATATGCAGCGGAACGTATCGCAGATAATTGAAGCAGCAGCGAACATATTTCAGAATAGAAGCATTGAACACAATGGTAACAAGAACATTTCTCTTTATTGATTTCATTTGAACAGATTACAAGCTCTCACTTCTCTCTGATACAATGTTACATTCTCTCAGAACTTTACAGATTGCAATGATCCCGTTCCCATACATTACATCCTTTTATATACAAAATCAAACTCTTGCACAGATGTCATCTCTTGGCATCTCTTCTGATTTCTGGCTCCTGAGGATGAGGCTCGGGCTATCGCTTCGGACTATCCTTTTCGATGCATAGTGCACCTGCATGTAGACTGATGGTGGGTCAGTATATCAGCATACTGGTGAATTGTGAACAAAGAAGCTACATTTTTCTGAAACGATCACTGTTCATTTAGTGAGAAAACGTTTCTTGTGATGTGATCTTGCTAGTTTTACCTAAATTCATTCCATGCATACAGAGTCAGTTTACATATCTTTTGAAAACACATCTTTTGAAAAGCCACAATCATTTCCATCTTAGCCGCTGTGCCTCCCACGGGTTCAGCTCGTCGCTAACCGCTGTGACTCGCATGGGTTCAGCTCGTCGCTAGCCGCTGTGACTCTCTTGGGTTCAGCTCGTCGCTAACCGCTGTGACTCGCATGGGTTCAGCTCGTCGCTAGCCGCTGTAACTCTCTAGGGTTCAGCTCGTCACTAAGTGGATTCCCCAATGCGTATGCGATATCAAATGAATCATGCATCAATCGAGCAATTCATAAACAATTCCATCTTCTTTTCAGGCAGGAAACAGTTCTTTTTCTTAGCAGACAAAGGGCAGATTCTCTTTTAAGCATACTCAAGATTTCTGTCTTGTTATTAACAAAAGCATTCAATCAAAAACTCTGATTCTTATTAGGCGCAAGCGAATCATAAAATGAGACTTCGTCCACTCACCCAGATTAATCGTCTTCTGTTGCAGAGCCAGCAATCCGATCTTTCTGTCTATCTAGTGTCTTCGCGGAGCGGGGCACTACATAATTACCCACCGAAAAGAAGTTTCGTCCTCGAAACTTAAGGAGAAACTTACGATATCCTTAGTAGCGATAGTCTTCATCCTTCGCCATCATCAATCCATGAAATCACAATTCAGATCATATCAAAACTCTTGTTCAATCAAGCATTTCAATCTCAATCAATCAAATCGGTAAAACATTGTCGGCATCATAAAAATATTTACGGACTTATTGTATGGAACGTTCATCTCATTATTGATATCGAGTAGGCAACGGAATTTCGATCAGAAGACATGTACAAATTCAATTGAATCAAAATTGGCCAGAGGATCGTGTTGCTTTGATACCATTCTGTCACGCCCCGATCCTGCAGAGTCCTTTCTTCCTCGCTTCGGGCTCTTTGGGACCGTTCGTCCTCGCTAAGGCGTGATGCCGTGCAAGCCTAAGTTGTGCTTGCACAAGGCCAAGACCTGGAACAAGACAAGATAGACAAGGTTGACAATACGCAGCGGAACGTATCGCAGATAATTGAAGCAGCAGCGGACATATTTTAGAATACATGCATTGAACACAATGGTAACAAGAAACAATTCTCTTTATTGATTTCATTTGAACAGATTACAAGCTCTCAATTCTCTCTGATACAATGTTATATTCTCTCAGAAATAATACAGATTACAATGATCCCGTTCCCATACATTACATCCCTTTATAAACAAAACCAAACTCTTGCACAGATGTCATCTCTTGGGCATCTTTTCTGATTTTCGGCTCCTGAGGATGAGGCTCGGGCTATCGCTTCGGACTATCCTTTTCGATGCATAGTGCACCTGCATGCAGACTGATGGTGGGTCAGTATATCAGCGTACTGGTGAATTGTGAACAAAGAAGCTACATTTTTCTGAAACGATCACTGTTCATTTAGTGAGAAAACGTTTCTTGTGATGTGATCTTGCTAGTTTTACCTAGATTCATACCATGCATACAGAGTCAGTTTACATATCTTTTGAAAACACATCTTTTGAAAAGCCACAATCATTTCCATCTTAGCCGCTGTGCCTCCCACGGGTTCAGCTCGTCGCTAACCGCTGTGACTCGCATGGGTTCAGCTCATCGCTAGCCGCTGTGACTCTCTTGGGTTCAGCTCGTCGCTAACCGCTGTGACTCGCATGGGTTCAGCTCATCGCTAGCCGCTGTGACTCTCTAGGGTTCAGCTCGTCACTAAGTGGATTCCCCAATGCGCATGCGATATCAAATGAATCATGCATCAATCGAGCAATTCATAAACAATTCCATCTTCTTTTCAGGCAGGAAACAGTTCTTTTTCTTAGCAGACAAAGGGCAGATTCTCTTTTAAGCATACTCAAGATTTCTGTCTTGTTATTAACAAAAGCATTCAATCAAAAACTCTGATTCTTATTAGGCGTAAGCGAATCATAAAATAAGACTTCGTCCACTCACCCAGATTAATCGTCTTCTGTTGCAGAGCCAGCAATCCGATCTTTCTGTCTATCTAGTGCCTTCGCGGAGCGGGGCACTACAGCAGCAGGCCAGGGGAGGCCAGCAGGGGCGAGGGTTTGCCATGGCAGCAAAGGATGCAGAGGCGATAGGAGAGCTGATTGCAGGTTCGATCCTTCTCGACTCCAGTCCAGCTTTTGTATTATTCGATTTTGGTGCTTCGTATAGCTTCATATCAGTATCTTTTGCGATTAGACACAGTATCATAGCTGAATCGTTGCCTAGGACTTACAAGATCACGACCGAGGGTGGCATTATCCTCGTAAGTGATGTTTGTAAGGGTCGAAGAGTAGTTTTGAGAGGCCGTGAGTTGGAGGTGAGCCTGCTCGTAATGCCATTGCCGAACTACGATATAGTACTAGGCATGGATTGGTTGAGCAGGCACCACGCTAGCATTGATTGCAGAGGGGGTAGAGTTCTTTTCAGAGTGCCGGGGGAGCCAGAGTTCCAGTACTCCAGACGTCAGGCGGAGCAGAGCAGCGGAGTCTTCTGTGGAGTCTCGGTCGAGGAGCAGACGATTCCACACCCCTTGATAGCAGATTATATAGATGTTTTCCCAGAGGAGTTGCCGAGGTTGCCACCAGACAGAGATATAGAGTTCTCGATAGACTTGGTTCCAGGAGCGGAACCCATCTCTCAGCATGTCTATCGGGTGAACAACAGCGAGCTGGTGGAGCTGAAGAAGCAGGTGGATGAGCTACAGGACAAGGGCTTCATCCGCTCGAGTTCGTCGCCATGGGGTTCACCAGTGTTGTTCGTGCCGAAGAAGGATGGGTCAGTACGCATGTGTATTGACTATAGGGCACTCAACAACCTCATGATCAAGAACAAATATCTACTGTCACGGATCGACGATCTATTTGACCAGTTGAGCGGAGCTCGGGTATTTTCCAAGATTGATCTGAGGTCGGGATAACACCAGGTGAAGGTGAAGAGGGAGGATATTCCCAAGACCGTTTTCAGGATGCGGTACGGACAGTTCGAGTTTTTGGTTATGTCGTTTGGGTTAACCAATGCACCAGCAGTATTTATGAACCTTATGAACAAGGTGTTCCACCAGTATCTGGATCAGTTTGTGGTTGTATTCATTGACGATATCTTGATATATTCCAAGACTGAGGAGGAGCACGAGGAGCATTTGAGGATAGTGCTGGAGATTCTCGGGAAGGAGCAGCTTTACGGAAAGCTCTCCAAGTATGAGTTCTTCTTAGACCGGGTAGACTTCTTGGGGCATGTTGTGACTGGAGATGGTATCTCAGTTGACCCCAAGAAGATTATAGTAGTTGAGGCATGGGCAGCGCCGACTTCAGTTGCAGAGATCAGGAGTTTCCTGGGGCTGGCAGGATATTATCGGAGATTCGTGCAGGATTTCTCCCGGGTTGCAGAGCCGTTGACTCGGTTGACCCGAAAGGATGCTGAGTTCGTTTGGTCAGAGGAGTGTCAGGCAGCTTTTGATGAGTTGAAGAAGCGGCTTACGACAGCTCCGATTCTGACATTACCTTCAGGATCAGGTGGTTTCACTATTTATAGTGATGCTTCATGGAAGGGGTTGGGTTGCGTCTTACAGCAGCATGGGAAGGTGATTGCCTATGATTCCAGGCAATAGCGTCCCCATGAGAAGAACTACCCTACCCACGACCTGGAGCTGGCAGCGGTGATATTTGCTCTGAAGCTGTGGAAGCATTATCTGTATGACGAGAGGGTGGAGATCTTCACAGATCATAAGAGCTTAAAGTATGTGTTCACTCAGAAGGAGTTGAACATGAGACAGCACAGATGGCTAGAGTTGATGAAGGATTTTGACATCCTACTTCAGTATCACCCAGGAAAGGCCAACGTGGTTGCCGATGCCTTGAGTAGGTATCCGACAGCCATGTGTTTGACCATAGATCGGCATTTGCTAGCCGACTTGGAAAGCCTTGGGATTGAGGTGATCGTGCCCAGAGTGCAGATGTAGTTATGGGGGATGCAAATTCAGTCAGACTTGGTGGAGAGGATCAAGTTGGCACAGTTTGAGGACGTTGCTCTGCGGTGTCTCCGAGACCAGGTTCGAGCAGGATTGCTGGAGGGCGAGTTTTCTCTTGCAGAGGATGGTGCCTTGAGGCACGGTTCCAGATTATATGTGCCCAGCGGAGATCTCAGGGAGTAGGTTATGCAGGAGGCCCACAGATCTCAGTACTCTATACACCCGGGTGCCAATAAGATGTACCGAGATCTGCAGGAGCATGTTTGGTGGTCAGGGATGAAGCGGGAGGTGGCTCCTTCGTGGCTAGGTGCTTGGTCTGTCAGCAGGTCAAGGCAGAGAGGCAGAGGCCCTGTGGATTGTTGTAGTCGCTGCCCATTCTCGAGTGGAAATGGGAGCATATCACATGGACTTAGTTTCAGGATTGCCGCGTACTCCATGAGGAAAAGACGCAATTTGGGTCATCATTGACAGGTTGACCAAATCGGCCCACTTCTTGCCATTCAAGGTGAGTACGTCTACAGAGAGGCTGGCAAAGATGTATATACGGCAGATAGTTAGGATTCGCGGAGTTCCAGTCAGCATCATCTCAGATCGAGATAGCCGTTTTACTTCCCATTTCTGGAGGAGTCTGCAGACCAGCTTGGGCACTCAGCTCAAGTTCAGTACTGCATACCACCCCCAGACGGACGGACAGTCAGAGCGGACTATTCAGACACTTGAGGATATGCTACGGACGTGCGTCCTGGACTTTGGAGGTTCCTGGAAGGATCATCTTTATTTAGTGGAGTTTGCCTACAATAATAGTTTCCAGGCCAGCATTGAGATGTCACCTTTTGAGGCTCTGTACGGGCGTAGGTGCCGTACACCCTTATCTTAGGATGATGTTGGTGAGCGAGCTTTACTGGGGCCAGAGATGGTTGTTGATGCAGCCGAGAAGGTGAAGCTTATCAGGGATAGACTTCGCATGGCGCAGGACAGACATCGGCACTGGGCCGATAGCCACCGAAGGCCGTTGGAGTTTGAGGTACAGATTAGAGTAGGATTAGATTTAGGTTTATTTGTTTGTGTTTTTAATCATGTTTGTTTATTATAATTAATTGAGACCTTGCTTGTGATTAGGTCGGAGACCAAGTTTTCTTGAGGATATCTCCGACTCGTGGTACGATACGTTTTGGTGAAGGCGGGAAGCTTAGCCCGCGTTTCATCAGCCCTTTCGTTATCAGCGGGAGAGTCGGTAACGTGTCATACAGGCTAGACTTGCCGTCCGCACTTGTGGGGGTCCACAATGTATTCCATGTATCACAGTTGAGATGGTACATGGCTGACCCTAGCCATGTGCTCGATCATTCAGAGATTGAGGTTGGGCCTTCTCTCAGCTATCCAGAGCAGCCAGTGGAGATTCTGGATCGACGGGAGAAGGTTCTGAGGAACCAGGTGATACCCTTGGTACGCGTCGCATGGAGGCATCATTCTCCAGGAGAGTCTACCTGGGAGCGGGAGGATGAGATGCGCGAGCGCTACCCTTATCTTTTTGGACCGTGAGGTATACTTTCTATCATTCTCATCAGTTGTATTTCGCCTTTCAATTTCGAGGACGAAATTCTTTTAAGGAGGGTATATTTGTCACTACCACATTTCTAGTTTGAGAGTATTTTTGACATTTTTGGGGTAATTTAAATTTATTAGAATTTATGGGAATTTTTAGAAATTATTTTGGAATTGTTTGAATAAGGGTTGACTAGGTTGACTTTGACTAGCTTTGACTTTGTGACCTAACTCTAGTTAAGTTGGCCTTGACTAGATATGAGATCCTAGGTTAAGTTAAGTTAACCATACTCTAGTTAGGGAAACCAATTAGGAATATTGAGATTTGAATAGAAGGATTTTGACCACAAGTCATGGCTTATGATTTTTAAGTCATTTTTGTCCAGCCAACTTAACCCTCCTAGGGATCCCCCCTTATAAATAATCTCTTAGAAATTAGGGCTAGCCTCTAAGAACAAGCTTGAGGAAGAGGTAATATCCCAACTTCAAAAATCCCTAGAAAATCCATTTTACCTCCTTTTTAATCCAAACAAATTGTAATAGATTTTAATTTGAGTATTCTTGCTGTTGTTACAATTTATTCTCAGATTCAAATATATTGGGAGGAGTTTCACCATCAAGAGGAACATCTCTCTTTAGAGTTTTTTGGGGGTTTTGATACATAGAGGTAACTTCCTATTCTCACCATAGAATCCTGAGATTTTTGCATCATTAGGGAGCCCTAGACCTAACCTAACAGTAGGAATAGGAAACCCTAAGAATTCGTGTCCTTTCGTGTCCAAACTGGACACGTATCAGTGCCTAGCTTTATGTGTTTGTGAAAATGCCACAGTGGAACTGTTTGTGTTATTTTCGAAATATTTTTGAATAGAAATTTACTTTTCAGTGTCGCTTAAACGATTCTTATGCATTGGGATGGATTCGTGCACGTGTCGTGTCGTTTTGGACACGCGTGCACATGTGCTGCACACGCTCGCGCACGGCCTGGCGGATCCCCTGTAACTCGGGGTCTCCACAGGACACGACACGGCGAGTTTTGACACGAAACTTTGGGGGAGTCTCGGGGCACCCACTGACACGCCACGTGTCAAGTTTTAGGGGCCTACGTGGCGTGTCGAGGGAGTTATTCCTGTTGCACTGGTCGCCACTGTCAGTCCCAGACAGATTTTTCTCGACACTGATACGCACGTGTAAGTTGGACACGCAGACACTAGGACACGGTGCAGGTAGACCTACTCCTAGCCCTAGTATAGGTGTACACGTGTGCACGAGCACGTGGCTTAGTTCGTACTGTGTCGTGTGCACGACACGCGTGCACACGTGCACGACACAGTGCACTGAAACAGTGCCTGTGTGCACTGTTTCGAGTATGGATTCACTTGGACACGTTTGTGTCCACTTTGGTGGACACGAACATGTTGTATGACACGTATGTATTGCATACTTACATTACCAACTCTTTATTTTGATTTTTATTGATTTTTCATTAGGTAATTGCCAATTTACCAATTTAGGATACTAAGTATCATTTTTTCTGATTCCAATTTTTGAAATCCAAATTGGATACCTATTTAACCTATTTTATTACTGTTTAAACATTGGTTTTAGTACCATTTAGTGTTCCCCTATAGGTTTACTAGTTGTGTGTCGATTTTAGTGTGTTTTGGTGGTGTGTGGGAATCAAGAGGAGGATTTAATGAAAACTGGGAAAAACTGAAATTCAGTTTTCTGAATTGGAAATTGGTTTTCAGTTTTGGATTTTGCTTTGATTTCTCTTCCTTACTTTTGTTGTGCATTTGTTTCTCTTTTCCTGTTCAGTCCAACACAGATTTCCTATTCACATGCACACCCTCACATGATACTATTCACTCTCTAGCTTTTCTCACATCTCACACCACACACACACACAAACATTACACACACACACATTGCATTCATGTTTTCACCCACACACTAAAACACTCTATCACTCACTGTTTTTATCACACACTTTTACATGTTCCACCACTCTCACTAGTACACACACTCACATACACCCATGTATCACACACATACATGTTCTCATATTACACTCACTCACTTATACACACAGTCTTTTATACCTCTCTCTCTATATATATATATTTTCCTAGTCTTCTAAGGTAGGGTTATGTATAGTATGTATACATTGTATTATATGTAATGAACCTATATGAATATAAGTGAGCCTAAATATATATATATATATGTATATATAATGTGATGTTCCTAATAGTTGCTCTATAACCTATGTAATGTACATATATAGGTAATATGTAGAAATGCCATATAACATGTGTAGTTGGTCTAGATAGCCTAGTAGTGTTGTGTACTAGCTAGTGTAGGTTGAGTGACCTAGTATTAGACTAATGTAGTCTAGTGTAGACTAGTTTGACCTAATTTAGACTTGGTTGACCTAGTTTGACTTCTAGGGTTGACCAGAGTTGACCAAGAGTTGACTTTGGCCTAGATTGACCTAGAATCATGTAGAATGCATAGTAGGACTTCATTATACCATTTTGGACTTGTTGTAACTTGTGCTGTTCTGATTAGGAGCCAGACACCACTCCTCGGACAGTACTTTCATATTGGACACTCAGATACCAGGCGAGTACATTCTCTGATCATTTCATATCCTGCTTAGAATTATTTCATGCATTAAATTACTTTACTTGTGCTGTCACGACATTATCACGGATTGGTACTATATGGATCTCTTCATGCAATGTTATCCCCTCGGGAGTGTAACACCCAGTTTTCCAGAAGTGGGTAATTTTGAAATTTTGTAATTATAATTATTATTTAATGATATTTATTTCATATTATGATTTTTAGTGATTTTTAATTATTTTTAAACTATTTAAATTCATGACCTGTGATTTTTGGTATTTTGCTAGTGAACAGTAGAGACTGCCTACCCTAGATCCTAGCCATGTGATTAGGGTATTTTTGACATTTTTGGGGTTATTTGATTTTATTATAATTTATTTGAATTTATGGGAATTTTTAGAATTTATTTTTGAATTGTTTGAATGAGGGTTGACTAGGTTGACTTGACTAGCAATGACCTTGGTAGCCTAACCTAGATTGGACCTAACCTAGATGGGTCATAACTAACTTAGTGAGCCACTTTGAGAATTAGATGGGTTGGTTAGGGGGTTGAGTCAAGTTTAGTTATGGTTAAGTGATTTACAAGAAACTAGGATAGAACCCTTTGTTCTAGGCCATCTATTTCCCTTGATTCAATCCTAGACATAGGATGAAACCTAAAAACCCTAACCCTAACTATTATGACCAGCCAAGAGAGACCCCCCCTTGCCTATATAATGTCTCTATGGGGATTTGTGCCTCTTTCTTCAATAGTTCTTCATTTCTTAAGGAAATAGGTAAGCCTTCATTAATTCCTTCCTAGTTTAATCAATAGGACTCCTTTTTGATTGGAATTTCTTCCATTAGGATCTAATCAATGTTCTCTTGCTGTTTGTGGTGTTCAACCTCAGCTTTGGGACAATTTGGAGAAGTTTGCTAGCAAGAGGAACCCCCCTCCCCCCATTTGAGGCTTTTTCTTGCATTTTGACACCAATAGGTAAATCAATGTAAACACCATTAAAATTCTAGTTTCTTTGCATGTAGACCTAGCCCTAAGTGTCCTGGTCCTGTAGGTATGCCTAGACCTAGGTTTCGTGTCCATTTTGTGTCCTAAATGGACACGTATCAGTGTTAGTGTTAAGGTGTTTGTTGAAATGCCCCAAAGGGCATTTCGAGTGATTTTTCAGGTAGTGTTTGAATAGGAAATTAATTTTTTAGGTCGCTTATGGGTTTCTGATTGTTTGGACACATTTCGTGTCGTGTTGGGGTCGTACTGGACTCGTGCACATGCCTGCGCGCGCGTGTACAGTGATCCCCTGCTGCTCGGGGTCGACACAGGACACGACACGGCACCATGTGCCATGAAACTTTGTGGACACATGGGGGCACCCACTGACATCATGTCCATGAAGTTTTATACGACCTCGATGTGTGTGCGCAAAGAAATCGTGCACGTACTGGCTGTGTTCTCGCCAACGGCGAGCTCTGATACGCTTCTCGTTTGCGGACACGACGACACTAGGACCCAATTCAGGGTGTTGGACACGTGACCCTACACTAGACGAACACCTAGACACGACCACGAGACACGAGATTGCTTGTGTCGTGTCCTATTGGACTCGACATGGCTGCACGAGGCAGTCCTCACTGCCAGTTTCAGTTGATGTTTCCATTTGAATTTGGACACTTCGTGTCCAGTTTCCTAGATACGAACACTCCTTTCAGACACGTGTGCACCCACTCGACACCTGTGTACGTTTAATTTGATGTTTAATAGGCATTTCACAATTCGAACTCAGGTTTCTCCATTGGACTGATACCATGCATTCAGTTCAAATGTCTGAACCTTATTCCCTGTTTTAAACTGAAATTGGTGTTTAAAATGACATGTAGATTCATATACAAGTGTGATTACATTGCTACATTCCGGAGTTGATTTTTGTTCTAAATTGGATTCTCAAGATTAGATGGGTTGATTTCACTCTTAATGTCATACTTGATTTTACTGTTATGAAGTTTTGATTCACTGTTAAATAGATAAAACCTGAGATTCACTGATACTTGGTTTCTATGAAAACTCGAGAGGTTTCAATTCCAGTTTCTTAATAACTTACACCCATCTATACATGATATATAGGATTATGTGTTGGTTCTTGTGGGGGTGTCATTGGGTTTTGATTACTAATTAGAGCTCTTTGAAACCTGAGAAATTGTTTAGTTGTTAGCTGTTTTATTTTTCTGTTAATAGAGTCACTGGGTAAACCTGTTAACTGTTTAGATAAAACTGAGATTAAGGAGATTCCCAGTTGAACTGATTTGTGGGTTTTTGATAATTGTTTAAGGATAAGTCCTAAACTAAATGGCTAATGATAAATTTTCATGTTAATCCATTTCTTTGTGCTAGTAACTGTTAGAATGGATACATTAATTCATTTTTTTTACTTACCTGAGATTCGCTGCATTTCCTGAAAGTATTATCCTAATATGAACTGATTTCCTTTCTTTTAAATGAATGTTTAAGGCATGATTAACTGTCAATGTCGACTTCTTTGGTCTGTCAAACAGAAATTGATATCCTTTACTCTATGAAACCTGAGTTGAATGTTTATATTCTTAAATTGATTTCGAAAATGCATATTGACTGGGATATGGAGCTGTCACATCGAGCTCCTAGATTTGAATACCTCACTGAATTTTAATTCCCTTTCCTGGAACCAATTAGTTGACCTTGAATGTTAAATTCATACATAGTATTGCTTCATTGATTTCTTTTAGAATGTTGGATGATGCAAATTCGAATTGTGTTTGGGTTTGATAGGTTGATAACTGTCATTGGTATTGAACCTGAGATTAAATTCCAGATTTTTCATTAGGATGAAATACACTGAATTCCTGTTTTAACCTGGGATTTACTTTCCACCTAATAACTAAAATAGGATGTACTCTTGATAGCATGAATTCTTTTCCTAAGCCACTAAATGGTTCCCTGTAAACACACATGTGACACTCTCTTCACAGGACACTCTATATTAGCACACACATAATCACTCACATTGCCTCCTCTAACACACACAATTTTCCTTTCACTCTCACACTCTATGTTTCCTGTCAATGACAGCCACAAAAATCTGGGTTGTTTGAACTACCTTGATTCAATGTATTAAAATCTGAATTTGTATGGGCTGTTAAAACTGATTTTTGGGGGTTTTGTTTGAACTGTGAATGAATGTTTGGCTAGAAAACTGAGTTTGGGTTCTGTGTAATTTGGAATTGCAATGTGGTTCCTGTTTTCAGGATTGCCATAGTTCACTGTTTGCATTGTTCCTATAACAATGTTTCATATATCTATTACATACTCACATGTCTCATGTCACACACATGCTTACACACTCTCTCACTCACTGTTTTGGCCTGTTACTCTATCACACATGCTCACTCACACACTCTAGCCTATCACACTCTAGCACACACTTGGTACCACACTCTCAAGCCACACACACACACACACACACACACACACACACACATGTTATACACTTCATGCCTCACTTCACTTACACTCACAAACTCTCTACACACACATTCATGATACACTCTCAAGTCCCACACACATACACACACATGTACACAATCACATTTCCTTCCTTGGTTTCTATGTATATACATATGTATGTGTGGTATTCACATAGGAGCCTATGTACTAATATGTATATTCTATATTGGGTTGTGTAGGCTATATTATATGGCATAGCCATATCAACATGTGTATTGTTTTGTTATAGATAATATTGTCTTGTGGTCATATGATTTATGGTTGGTCTTAGGCATGGTATTGCCTTAGCCCATGGCCTAGTCTCTTAGCCTATGGCCTATGGTAGTGTCTGTGTGTCAGTTTAGAGTCTGGATTAGACTTGTGTAGTCTTGTTAGACTTAGAATAGACTAGTTAGACTAGTATAGACTTGTTTGACCTAGGTTTGACTCTAGGGTTGACCAGAGTTGACCAAGGGTTTACTTGGGCCTAGATTGACCTAGAATCATATAGAATGCATAGTAGGACTTCATTATATCATTTTAGACTTGTTGTGACCTGTGCTGTTCTGATTAGGAGCCAGACACCTCTCCTCGGACAGTACATTTCATCTGGACACTCAAATACAGGCGAGTACATTCTCTGATCATTTCATATCCTGCTTAGAATTATTTTCCTGCATTAAATTACTTTACTTGATACTGTCACGTTGGTCACACGGATTAGTACAATATGGATCCCTCCCTGAGATGTTATCCCTTCAGGGAGCATCGGGTACTCTATGTTCTGTGCGTTTCACTTACATAGCGTATCATATGCTTTTTTGGTTCTTTGATCACTTGTGACATATACCCATATGATCACAGAGTCTTCTTTGAATCCTTACCCCATTTATGGGACTACTATGTACCACCCTTCGGGGGCATATCACCCTTTGGGGGCTTATCACCTTTCGGAGGCTTATCACCCTTTGGGGGCATATCACCCTTTGGGGGCTTATCACCTTTCGGAGGCATATCACCCTTTGGGAGCTTATCACCTTTCGGAGGCTTACCACCCTTCGGGGGCTGTTATATAGAATCATAACATAACCTGGTTGGATCTTTGTGTATTAATTGGGGGTACGGGGGAGTATAAATAGCCATATGAACAATTCCAAAGTAGAATAGCCATGTACGCCTCTTTAGTATAGCCATGTACAAATCAAGCCGTTCACATGTCAACTTTGTGCTCTAAATCACTAGTCACTGGTAGATCTTTACTTATAGTAGATATTTCTATTACAGTTCTCTCTCTCTGTTTACATACTGCATTTCTTCAGTATCTATATCTTACTTTACTGCATGATTATATTTTCTAACCTGCTATGAACTGTTGAGATGTATTGTACTCGCTCCTGTCCTGACTGGACCTGTTGAAAATATTACAGAGGACGAGGAGGAGGCCTGGGAGGATACCTTCTACGGGACAGCTCTAGCTGAGGACATCACCCCCACTGCCTAGACTAGTTTAGTTAGGCTTTATCTTATTTTTATGTTGACTTGAGACTGTTTAGCTAGACTTTACTTCTGTTCAGAGATGTTGAGTTGTGTATATTCTTTCATATTCAGTAGCTGAGATATGTACTCTGGATATTTGCTGGGATATTATCTTAGTCTATTCTATCTTCTGTATTTCCTTGAGTTCTATATCTTATCGTGCTTCTTCTTCCTTAGTTGTGATTGAGTTTATTTACTGCTTTGTATTATATTGAGAGATATATACTGACCTAGGACAGCGTTCTACCGCCGACACTGCGGCGTAGGCTGGACGTTGTGACGTTCTCGTACCCTCACAGTGGGTGCGGGTCGTGACAGGAAGCATCGGGTACATTGTGTCATGTGCATTTCACTTTCATCATGTACTCCTGTGCTTTCACCATACATGTACACTCTTGTGAATCATGTACTCTCATGTTCACAGAGCCCTCATGTATACTATCATGTGCACCCTTTCATGGGCCCCCATGTGATATCATGTACAATAACATAACCTGCTTAGATCCTTGTGTATTGATTGGGGAAAACGGGGGAGTGCTAGTAGTCATGTGAACAATTCTATAGTAGTGTAGATCATGTACTACTCTTTAGTGTAGATCATGTACAAATCTGTCATGTTCACATGTGCTATCCTGTACTCTGACTCACTAGCCACTATTAGTTCCTTACTTATAGTAGATATTTCTATTACAGTTCTCTCTCTCTGTTTACATACTGTATTCTTCAGCACCTGTATCTTACTTTACTGCATGATTATATTTTCTAACCTGCTATGAACTGTTGAGATGTACTGTACTCGCTCCTGTCCTGACTGGACCTGTTGAAAATATTACAGAGGACGAGGAGGAGGCTTATCTGGACACTTTCTACGGGGCAGCCTTAGATGATACCTGCGAGCTGGACCCTCAGAAGGACCCAGCTCTAGCTGAGGATATCACCCCCATTGCCTAGATTAGTCTAGTTAGGCTTATCTTTTTATGTAGTCTTGAGACATGTTTTAGCTAGACTTTATTCTGTTCTGAGTTGTATATATTCTTTCATTCTGTATCTGAGACCATGTACTTCTGGATATTTACTGGGATTATCTTAGACTACTTTTCATCTATTTGTTTCCTTGAGTTCTATTTCATATCGTGCTATCTCTTCCTTAGTTGTGATTGAGTTTATTACTGCTATGTCACCCCCATTCGGGAAGTATAAACTGTTTAGATATATATTGCTAGATGTATGTTGACCTAGGACAGCGTTCTACCGCCGACACTGCGGCGTAGGCTGAACGTACCCACGTCTCATGCCCTTACTCTAGGGTGCGGGTCGTGACACATTTTTAGCTGGCTCTAGCATATCAGCAGGCTCACGACCATAGTACGTGTCACACATCGCCTCCATCTCACCTGCAACATATCCAATCAGGAGCGGAGCAAAGTACAGTTCTAGGTAATGAACAAGAACATCATGATATGGAAAGTACAAGAGAACATGTAGAGCACAGAAAAGAACAGGAAAGTACATGAATGTGAAGTACAGAAAATAAAGTGCAAGAATATAAACCATAAACCTGAAGTACAAGACATTACATGTGCATAATATTTGAAGTACAACTAGCCTATGTGACCGGCTGGGGGTAAGTACATGAATAAGCACAGGAGTACAGGAATAAGGGTACGTCTTAGGGCCCGCATGCACAGTACGAGGCCTAAGCTATCTACATAAATATCAGAACATGGGTTTGGTCACATAGCTAGTGTATTTTCCCTCCCCGACTACAAGTAAGTACAAGAACATGAACGTACAAGAGAACATGATATCGTGTCACATCATGTCATTAAGAGAAGTACAAGATATGGATGTAAATGCACAAGACCATAGAATGTACTTGCCTTGCTCCGGGAAAGTACGGGTAATGAATGGAGCTGGATGTCCTCCTGGTTTATTAAGTACAAGTTGGTTAATTACAAATTAATAGTCACTAAATATGGATAGTTTAACTAGCTTACTATAAACTAATTTAAGGTTACAGCCTCAAATCATCCTGACCATCATTCTAGTACTAAAATTACTTAAGTAACATATCTTACCTAAAGATATTATAAGATAATAAAAATAGTTTTTATTTATAAAATGTTTCCATACTTTATATATAAGAATATTTATTACCAATTGCTTTAAAAAGTCAACTATAATGTGCAGTCCCACTTCAATAAGGGGACCAACTCTACTGTCATAAATCTAGACAATTGATAAATTCAGTAAATAGAGTTAATTCAGTTCAAACTGAACTCATCTTCCCTGTGGATGACTTCAACACTCAGCTCAATCTATTAAGTCAAAACTGTAGGCAAAGATTTAAAAAGAAAAAAACTAGATTACAGACTTGCATAGTCCAACACCCATCAGTTTCCTTTCTGGTGGTAATTGTCTGTACACAGGTCAAGAACCAATACCACAAAAGAATTCTCAACTAGTGAACCCAACTTACGAAGTCACTCTCTAGCTATACTGTTCTTCAACGGTCATGTTTGCAATCAAAACACATAGAAATAAGCTCTGGTGCAAGAAGAACGAATTCATCACAACACTTAACCCAGTCTACACCAATCCACAGTACTATAATTCAACTCAAATTCAAAATTCAAAGAAAAGATCCTGAGCTGACAGAACCTAAACCAAGGGTTTACTTAAGTACACACTCAAAAGCTCTGTAGAACACACACACAATCCATGAAATAATAGCTATATGTTGTTCAGAAGGAGAACCATTCAAACAAAGACATTTAATCCCCAAATAACAGAAAAGATGAACCATGAACTATTACCAGTTTAGTCAACAAACTGAATTTAAAACCAAATCAATTGTGAAACCCAAATCGAATGAAAATATACAATTCAATATATAATGAGCTTCAAACACAAAACAACCCATTACACTTATTATACATTAACCATTAAGCCTGCGCTCCTAGTCCCAGCTGCAACCTGTTGCACTGACAGCACTCATAACCAGACTCACTATAATCAAGCATACGCGGACACGATATGGACAGAGTCTCGGACACGCACACAGGTCCGAACATCAAGTCGGCAATGCACATGCGAATTCGACACCACACCTATCCAGTCCTGGTTCTGGCCACACACACACTTTCAAAAACTCGAATACTCTAGGCAACTATAACAGAGAGAAGTGTTTACCTGAAGAAGCGAATCCAACAGTGCTACGGATAAGGCTCAGACACAGTTCTTCGTGTCCAAAGGAAGCGGAATCCTATAGCAGCATTCCACGAACAGGTGTCATATCAAACGGAGAAGAGTTCTTCTTAGAAGAATTACCACTGCGTCAAATTAATGAATCAAGGGATTCGAGTTACAATACTCACCGATCTTCTTTCCGTCGAATCGATCTCGAACCTTAACTCACCCGATCTTCTGTTCTACCTCCTGTTTGGTCATTCCAAAACCAGTAAACCCTAAGAATTTCATGAAGCGATTTCCAGAGCGTATGAGTGAAATTCTAGATCTGAAGTGAAGATCAAACAATTACCGACAGAGATCGGATCAGGGATCGAACTGGTCCTTGGTTACTTCGGAAGAAGATGGAGTTGTGTAGCTCCCCTTCCCAGAAATTTTTGAATTATTTTTTCTATTATTTATTTGATTTAAATGGTGATTTTTAGATTTTTATAAATAATTATTTTAATTAATTATTACGGTAGATGCCGTTAGCTATGGTGGAGTTTTGGAGTACGAGACGACTAGGAATCATGGCACGGATAGTGTAGTGGCGTGCCTTG
>JANAVB010000599.1:15659449-15665191 GCA_029216955.1 Iris pallida
AGGTCGTACTTGGGCAGACGTAGCTGACGAAGAAGACCGCGCATTCTGGCAGAACAATGAGCAGGAAAAAGAAGCGGAAGGCTCCAAACACCCGATCTCCGTCCGTAAGAAAAAGGCTCCTCCTCCCCATCGGACAGAGTTCTCCGGTCAGTCAGCGCAAATTCCTCCAGCCAAAGTCTTAATGTTTAAATTCTTAATCTGGAACGTTAGGGGTATTGCTAATAAGTTGACTCTTAAGAGAATCAAACCTTGCTAGGGTAACAAAGTTCACCTCATTGCGGTTATTGAACCTAAAGTATCTCCTTGTCAACTGACAAATTTCCAGATTAAGTTGGGTTGTTCCCAGGGCTTCTCTAACGAGAAAGGCAACATCTGGATATTCACTAGAGGAGGTCTTCTATGCAGTTTGTTGATTCTTTTGATCAAGCTCTTTCGGTTCGTTTTTCAAACGAATTCTTACCTTCAGAAACTCTTGTCTATTGTTCATGGAGATAATACTAAGGAAGGTCGTCTCATACTATGGGAGAGGCTCCAACAACTCCAAACCCAGGTCCAGCTCCCTTGGGCCGTCGGGGGATTTTAACGTTGTCAGGAACAGGAAGAGAAAACTGGGGGTCTTCAACCAATTTATGTGCTATGAGCGATTTTAATAATTTTCTGATGACAACGGGTCTCTCGGAACTCCAGTATACTGGTAGCATGTTTACTTGGATGAAATCAGATGGGATAAGCAGGGCTCACGCCTGGACCGTATGTTGTTGGACAAAGACTGGCTCTCCATTCTTCCTCTATCCATCGAGGAGCACTTGAACAGAAACGAATCAGACCACTCGCCGTTACTGATTACTTTCAAATCAGCCTCCGCTAAGGTGCGTAAACAATTTCGTTTCTTGGATTTTTGGACAACTCATGAGGATTTTCTCAGGGTTGTTGAGTCTGCCTGGACTTCTATTCACCCCCAATGCTCTTGTGCGGATTTCGGAGAGACTGCTTGTCGAAAAGCCCTTTCTACATGGAGTCGAGCCACATATGGAGACATTTTCCAACAGGTCAAGGTTGCGGAAGACTCTGTTTTAGCGGCGGAAATCGAGCATGATCTTCATCACTCGGACACCACCAGAGCAGAACTCCAAAAGGCGAGGGCTCTCCTCAAACAACGACTTATATACGAGGATTCATATTGGAAGCAGAAGGCAAGACTGCGGTGGGATCTTGACGGAGATCGGAACACGTCCTATTTTCACGAATGTGTCAATAGCAAGCAAGACGCTTAAGAATTCACTCGATTGAAACAGAAGGGGGCCTTCTTACTGATCTCAGGGACATCCAATCGTCTGCTAATACATTCTTTGAAGAGCAGTTTATGACAACTATTGTAGAAGACGAGAGCTTTCTTGATTGTATTCCCACGCTCATCTCTGAGGAAGAAAATCAGGCTCTGATTGCTCGTCCTACGAAGGAAAATCTCTTTAGTAGTCAACAGTATAGACTCGGGCAGTGCGGGGGGGCCAGACGGTTTCACAGCTAAGTTCTTCAAAACTGCATGGTCTATCATCGAGGAGGATATAGTTGAGGCTTGTCAGTTATTCGTAGATGGTTTCTCTCTTCCTAGAGCCATTTCGAGTACATCTTTGGTCCTCATTCCGAAGAACAAGCACCCTAAAACGTGGTCAGACTATAGGCCTATTAGCCTTTGCACTGTTATGAACAAAATCATCTCTAAGCTTTTGGCTAATAGGTTATCAGTTCTCCTTCCGAAAATTATATCCCCTGAGCAATCGGGTTTTGTCCCTGGCAGAGAAATCATTGATAATGTTATTCTCGCCCAGGAGATTATGAGCATGATGAAGATTAAAAACAGAGGAGGGAATGTTGCCATTAAGCTTGATATGGCTAAGGCATATGACAGGGTAGAGTGGAGCTTCCTGATGAAGGTTATGCGGAGATTTGGCTTCAACGAAAATTGGATCAATCAGGTCTATCGTCTGCTTAGCAACGTTTGGTACTCTACTATTATTAATGGCGAGTCTTCAGGTTTCTTCCATGGTTATCGTGGTGTTCGCCAAGGTGATCCTATCTCCCCATCACTCTTCATCATTGCTGCAGAAGCCTTATCACGCAACCTCAAGAAGCTGGTAGAAATTCCTGCTTTCAACCATTATTATGCCCCAAGCGGATGCCCGGCGTGACCCACCTCGCCTACGCGGATGTGCTCATCTTCTCAGCCGGGGACGTATCATCTGTGCGTGCATTGCGCTCAGTTCTTGCCAGATACGAAGCAGCGTCTGGGCAGCTTATCAACAAAAGCAAGTCTTCTGTCTACGTTCATCCTTCTTGCTCAGCTGATCGAGAAGAGGAGCTTAAGTCGATCACAGGATTTCAAGCTTCAAACCCCCCTTTTACTTACCTAGGTTGTCCCCTCATGTCTGGTAGAAAGAACGTGGGTATGTTCGAGGAGCTGATCGCAAAAATTAGAGGCCGTATAGATGGATGGCAGCAGAAACTTCTTTCCTATGGAGGTAAACTTATCCTTCTCAAATCTGTATTAACATCAATTCCGATGTATACTCTTGCGGCCTGTAGTCCCCCAGGGCTGTTATTAATCAATTAGAAACAATGTTTTCGAAGTTCTTTTGGGGCTCAAGGAGGGGCAGTACAAGCACTCATGGCTGAGTTGGACATCGATGGCTAGGCCTACGAAAGAGAAGGGGCTGGGCCTTCGTAGTCTAGACGAAGTTATCGATTCATTTTCTACAAAGCTCTGGTGGAAATTTAAAACTCAGGATGGGCTATGGTCTTCATTCATCAAGACTCGTTACTGCAAATATACGGACATTGATGTGGTTCGTAGCAACTCTAATGCATCACAAATCTGGAAAAGATCCTCCATGGGAGAAATATTTCCAACCACCTCATTCACTATAATCCTACAAATCAACAGCCATGGTCTTGGTCTCCTTCGCAGTCTGGGGTGTTCACTCTCTCATCGGCTTGGCGTCATACTAGAGTGCCATACCCCATCGACACGAATTACTGTCACATCTGGAGCTCATGTATTCCTATCAAATGGTCTGTACTGGGTTGGAGAATCCTGCTTGATCGTCTCCCTACGGACGATAGTGTTCAACGACTAGGATATCATCTCGCCTCGAAGTGTCACTGTTGTACAGAGCCCCAACAAGAATCTATTAAGCATATATTTCATGAGGGAGAACTTGCGAAGACAGTCTGGCAACAGCTTCAACATCATTTCAATATTCCTGTTCTGGTGATCCACAACAAAGACTTCAACATTGGTGGCGAAGGCCTATGATTCACTTACGGGAAATCGTAGTGGCAGCAGCTTTTTGGGTTCTTTGGAAAAATAGAAACAAGTGGACATATGAGAATTACAAGTTCTCGGGTGATCAGTTAGTAGTCGAAGTTCGACGCCAAATTTTGAAGGCTCTACAAAGGTGCAAGCATATGAAGTCTCTTCCATCTTTTTTCGAAGCTCTGTAATTACCTCTTTGAACCGATTGGTTTTGATGAATGAATAAAATGCTACTTGTATAAAATATATATATATATATATATTATATATATATATATATATATATATATATATATATATATATACATACATACATATATAAAGTAAGGTGATAGGGAGTGAGACATATGTGCTTGTATCAAGATGTACATGTGTGTGTGTGACCTTATGAAACCAGTGTGTGTGTGTGAGAGTGGAATATAGTGGCATGTGGCATGGTGGGTTGAAACATAGAGTGTATGACAGTTTAGAATTAGTGAGTGAACTTGAGTTAACATGTGTCTTAGTTATAGGACTAGCAATGTGTAAACCATGTGTGTTCCTGTATGTGTGTGTGTCATGAGAGTTTAAGGAACTTAGTGAAAATAAAGTGAACCATTGCAATGACAGTAAAGGAAACATGGCATTTGGCAGTTTATATCTAAAGCTAACTTGTTAATTCAATGTTCCAAACATCCATTGAAACCATTCATTCCATTCGAAATCCATTTTGTGTTAATATCAACCCAAGTCATAACTAATCCATAACAGTAAACTAATACAATGTAATGGGTTGAACATGGCAAATTAAGCATTTAACAATCAGTGAAACTGAAATTAGTCTCAGGTTTTGGTTTCCCGGAACATTACCTATGACAGTTTATATATACTTCCAACCCCAATTTCGAATCCATATCACCCATTTGAAAACCATTCCTCAAAAAAAACCTAAACTAAGCATGAACCAACCCAACAGTGACTAATAAAATGTAAATGGATCTAAACATAGCAATTAAACTTCCAATAAATCAGTTTAAAACAGGGAACTTAATTCAGGATTAAACAGGGATCAAAATTCAAATTTTTTCCAGACTGTGTATCAGTCAGTCCACGTTTGAAATTCTCTTCCTTGAGTGCAAAACCTAATCTAATATGTAAAATCAAACTAACAGTAATTAATACATATGTAGGTGAATCAGTTATGGCAATTAAACATTAATTTAAACAGTTCAAATGGGATTAAACTCAGGATATTAAGAACAGTACCTACGTATCAGTCCTACATTAGGAAATTCGAATTCGATCCACAAAATCATGTTAATATGATAAATTATGAGTTGGTAATACATGAGACATGTGTACACGTGTCATACAGGTCATTCGTGTCCCATCAAGTGGACACGAACGTGTCCAAACAATCACAGACACGTACACGTACACTGCACAGTGCACAGAGTCGTGCACGCGTGTCCCGTGCGTGACACAGGCCACGTGGTGACACGTGGCCTTGCGTACACGTGCACCAGGGGTAGGGTTACCCCTAGGACATCCTGTACAGTGTCCACGACACGTGTCGTGTCCGATACGGTTGCGTATCAGCAGCGCTTTGCGCGTGTAAACGACAGGCCGTGCGGCCAGTGCGGGAAGGATTTCTCCTCGCACACGCAACCAAATCGACCCAAATTTTGGGCGGATGGTGGCAGAATTGTCCTCTTGCTCACCAAAATTGGCATGTCTACGTGTCCTGTGTCGGGAGATATTCAGCCCGTGATGCAGGACACCGTGTACGTGCGTGCACAGCGTGTCCAACTCGAGATTCCGACACAACAAGACACCAAAATACCTAACACTCTTCACAAAAATTAACAACACATCTAGATCTAGGATTCTATTCAAGTAGATTTGCAAAAAAAAAAATCAAATTGGTTCAAGCATTTCGTCGAACACCTAGCCTATAGGTTCGATACTGTTCGATACGGACACGTAACCTAATGCAATGACACAAAATTCCTACAGTAGCTAGGGGACACCTATTCCTAAGCCATCATGCACTAAAAATAGGATTAAAACATAATTTGAGGGTGTTTACCTATGTGTGTCAATCCTCCAAGAAAGCTCCAATGGAAAGATTCCAAATACCAACTCCAAAGCTCCAAATGAACCCAAAACTGAGATTAACCTCCAGAAATAATAAACAACCAGGAATTATGTCCTAATGCAAAAGACTAGGATTAAAAAGGAATTAAAATGAATTTATGGAGATTTTTGGGAGTAAAAAAATACCTTTTCTTCAAAAACTAGGTCAAGCTCTAAAAGAGGCAAGAACTCCTCATCATGACATTAAATAGGGAGGGGCTCTCCTATGGATGCTAATAAGTTACAAAATTAGGGTTAGGGTTTCCTAAATTGGCCCATGGGCTTAAGTCATGATCAATTAAAACATTAAGTCA
>JANAVB010000599.1:15665204-15692704 GCA_029216955.1 Iris pallida
GTCTCTCACTCTCTACACACACACACATGCCCTCTCTCCTATATACATATGTATGTATATATATATGAATATGTATATGTATGTATATCTATATATGTATATAATGTATTATGTATATATATATACATATATGTAGGTATCATATATATGATAATATGTGGGTGTATTATTATATATGTATTATATATGCATGTGTGATAACATATAGGTAGCCCTATGTATATGTATATATTTACTATGTAAACTCATGTGTAGGCCTAGATGCAACTAGGTTGTGTGATGTTTGGTTTTGACCTTGTATTGTATGGGTTGTATGGACTTGGTATGCTAGCATAGGCTAGTTTAGCCTAGTTTAGACTAGTATGGACTAGTTAGGCCTAGAATAGACTATTTAGACTTGTTTGACCTAGTTTAGACTTGTTGGACCTAGTTTGAACATAGTTGACCTAGTTTGACTTCTAGGGTTGACCAGAGTTGACCAAGAGTTGACTTTGGCCTAGATTGACCTAGATCCATCTAGAATGCATTGAATTGCATATTGTTATCATTTTAGACTTGCTGTGACTTATGCTGTTCTGATTAGGAACCAGACACCTCTCATTGGACAGTATATTTCATCCGGACACTCAGATACCAGACGAGTACATTCTCTGATCATTTCATATCCTGCTTAGAATTATTTTCCTGCATTAAATTCATTTACTTGATACTGTCACGTTGGTCACACGGATTAGTACTATATGGATCCCTTCTTGAGATGTTATCCCTTTAGGGAGCATCGGGTACTACATGTTCTGTGCGTTTCACTTACATGGCGTATCACTATGCTTCATTGGTTTATTGATCACTTATGACATGTACTCTCATGATCACAGAGTCTTCCTTGAATCCTTATCCCATTTTTTGGGTTTTCCAGAATCCCATTTATGGGACTTCCATGTACCACCCTTCGGGGGCCTTTGCATGGAATCATAACATAACCTGGTTGGATCCTTGTGTATTGATTGGGGGTACGGGGGAGTAGAAGTAGACATGTGAATATTATCCAAGTAGTATAGCATCAGAATCTTTCCATAGTATAGCATCAGAATCTCCTATGCCATTTATATGTCTATATTGTACTCTGACTCACTAGCCACTGTTAGTCTCTATTTATAGTAGATTTCTATTACAGTTCTTTCTCTGTTTACATACTGCATTTCCTTCAGTACCTGTATCTTACTTTACTGCATGATTATATTTTCTAACCTGCTATGAACTGTTGAGATGTATTGTGCTCGCTCCTGTCCTGACTGGACCTGTTAAAATTTACAGAGGACGAGGAGGAGGCCTGTGTGGATACCTTCTACGGAGCAGCCCTAGATGACATTTGTGAGCTGGACTCTCAGGAGGACCCAGCTCTAGCTGAGGACATTACCCCTATTGCCTAGACTAGCTTAGTTAGGCCTTATCTTACTTATGTTGTCTTGAGACTAGTAGTTAGACTTTATTTCTGTCTTTGAGATTTGGGTTGTATATATTCTTTTATATTCAGTAGCTGAGACCTTGTACTCTGGATATCCGCTGAGATGTTATCTTAGACTATTTGATCATCTGTATTTTCCTTGATTTCTATATCATATCGTGCTTCTTCTTCCTTAGTTGTGATTGAGTTTATTTTCTGCTATGTCACCCCCATTCGGGAGTATAAACTGCTTAGCTTATACTGTTAGATGCATTGAGACCCAGGACAACGTTCTGCCGTCGACACTGCGGTGTAGGCTGGGCGTTGTTACGTTCTCGTACCCTCACAGTTGGTGCGGGTCGTGACACGTTGGGCCCGCTGGTCTTCAAGGAGGTGAATCTTGGCATTAACCTCCGCTATACTAGCGTCCAACGCGGCTCGCAACTCCACCTTCTCCTGCGTGGACTGAGATAGCCTCTCCACCGCAGCCTCAGTTTCAGCCACCTCGCGTCCCAGACACCCACGGTGGCCTGATAAGAGGACTCAGTCTCAGCGATCAACTTCTCCTTTTCTGCGTCTATCAGGGCGGAGAGATCATTTCGTTGGATACACTGAAACTCGAAAAGCAGCTGGTCCAACTCGGCCACAAAGGCCTCCGGAATCTCGGCCATATGATCATGGCCCTGGTGGGAACGTAACAGACTGATGTGAGGGAGTGCCAGGGTTTTTGCCGTCGCAGAACTTCTATTGGCATCCATCACTGCCGATACGCCCCTCTGCAGCATCTTATACACCGCCTCAACAATAAACTTCACATACTCATCTGCATCCGCCAGCACTTGCAGCGTTATAGCAGGAGTTGGAGGAACTGCTCTAGACGGCGGACCGGAAGAAGGCCCGCCGGCTTCAATCTGCGAGGCTGAAACCTCGGCATCAACGGACCCTTCCTCAACAGGGGCTTGAATTTTGCTACTAGCTCGAGGAGCCAAAAGAACAGAAGGAGCCGAGAGAGGCGTCGATATCGTACCCCAAGTAGAAGGAGCAACAGGGGTTAGCAAACCCTTACCCTTATCAAGCTCGAAAGGACCACCGGCGTCAGGGGCTACCTCATCCGTCTCCAACACACTATCAGCAGGCCGTACGGGACATTCCCCTTTAGCAAAGTAGCGAGATCAGCACTTGTTTTCTGACTCGGCTCCCTTGGAGTCAGGATCGGCGGACGAGCCTTATTTTCATCATCAAATCCTTCCGGGGGATAGAATCTGTCGCTATCTCTCGGTCGGCAGCTACCTCAGCCTCCGCTGCTGAGTTTGGGGTAGGGCTCGGTAACGCTGCAGCCGACCTCCCCTCATCATGACAAGGAGGGGAATCAACCCTCTCCTCTGTTTCAATCATTTTTTTTGCTCCGAACAGGCCCACTCATCTCTGGAGGAACGTCATCCGAAGACGATGAACTCCACCCCACTTCATCATCTAAAAGTCCCGTATCGGCTGGGTCCTCAACGTCAGAGGCCCCCACGCGGCTTGAACCCTCCCGGGAACTGCTTCAACCTCAGCTTCCCTTCCAACATAATCTGGAGATACTGGAATCTCTATAACAACGACATCGTCCGGGTTCTCCTTCACGGGAGACATCACGATCGACGGAATGCGCTCTTCAGATGAGCCCGCCACCTCCTTTGGTCGACTGGCACCAGATTTTGGAGTATGGGGTCTCCTTTTTAGCGGCTCCTACAAAAAGAAAGCATATGTCAAAAAAAATGACAGAAGGAGCCAGATTATGGAAAATTTCTTTACCTCAGCAGGAACTGATTCCATTGGCGTTACAGGCGGCACTCCCGCAGCCTTTGGAGTCGTTATTTTTTTGACCTTTTTCGTACAGACGAACTGGCTTCTGTGTCAGTCCGCCTCTTTCCAGCGGGGGGATCTTCCCGAATACCTTCCGTTGATGCTGCAGCAGTAGCCCGATATCCCGCCAACTCTGGTGGACGATATGACCGAGCCGCCACCAACATGTCCTTCGTAGCCTCTAGCTGGGTTCCAACAATGAAACTGGTCTCCCTATCATAATCAGGAGGCACAGTATTCATGGCGCAGTACAGCTTAACGACCGAATACAGGATCTGTGGCCAAGGGTTACGTACTGGTGTATTGAAACGAACCCCAGTGCACCCGACATTGTAATATTGCCAACCCCGGGCTCCATCCAGTAAACTCCCAGCAAACCCCAGACTGTTACTGGGGTTCCGTAACATTAGCTGGGTGTAACCAAACTGGCGAGCAAACCGACTTGGCAGATATGGCTCCAGATAACACTTATTTTGGTTGCGGTAGACCAAGTGGGAAGGACGAATACTCTGCAACCAACGAAATCCTTATTTCAGCAGAGTGATCGCATCCTACCAGAGTCTTCCAAATCTTGGTCAGCATCGAAATCTTTGAAGATGGGACTGACCTTGACGATCTTCCACCCCTGAAGATAAGACAAGACTCTCCTACAGACGGGGACGTCGGTGTGCAGCCACTTCCTCTTGTAGAAGCGAAGGATAAAGGCGTCACCTTCAACGTGATCCTCTTCAGGACCTGGACTCATCACGTTCGGGTGATACAAAATCAACCATCCCATCAGATAATGGAATGGTAGCTCAGCCCGGGGAAAGTTGTCATTCCTACCTATCCCATGAATCACATCATCAGCAAAGTCCTCAAACCCCGTAACAGGTTACACACCATCGCGGGAAGGAGAGCCAAAGGGCGACCAAAAACCAATTTCACTGCTGGCAAAATGAGGTTCCGGTTACCTTCTCCACAGAGCCAGATCCCCGAGAACACACAATTCTGGAGCCATATCATCAAGTATGCAGTCAATACTGCCTTGGATGACATCCGGTGCACACAAAGCCAGAAACAGCTGTACACGTCTTCGCCACTCTCATTTGAACGGGGGCCTTCTCCTCTAGTCGGCTCATTTCGGAAGTTACTTCCGCGGGTTTCAGCCCCTGCGGAGTCGTAAACCGGATCTTCGAGGAGTCCGCCAAATCCTGCTTGAAGACGTAATCCCTCCAAGCAGTTACATGAGGTTGAGTCTTGCCTTTGTCCTTCCGTTGCATCAGATAATGATGGCTCGCCACCTCTTTGAAAACAGCCATCATCTCCGGGTCCTTCTTTTCTAGAACGAAGATCTCTTCGTTTGACGGGAAATATTCCTCGTACGGTTCCGAGCCCCAGGGAAGCTTGGACACCTCGTATATCTCATGGAGAGCCAATTCCAACTCCCCCACTGGAGTAAAGAAAGTGCCAGTCTGGGTATTGAACGTTTCCAAGAGCGCAAGAAACATATGCTTGTTGAGATCCATGCCGGCCTGTGTGGCACGGATAGCGGCCGTCAGCCCAATCTCTTTAAGCTCAGCCTTGAACTTCGATAACACCCAAAGGGTCAACTCGTCCCACTTCAGCACGTGGTGACACCAACCTTTAACCCTAAAGCCACCTTTCGGATACACAACCTTCGATGATAGCATCCGATTTGCAAAGGTCGAAGCACTAAAGGCAAAGGTGTCATTAGGGACCTCACTATGAAGGCTCCCAGGACGCAAAGTTCGGCAACTGAACGAGGGACCGAATCACGAGGCGGCCAAGGTATCCCTTTGATTCGAAGTAACATCAATCGAAAGAGTACCCCCCCCCCCTCCTTGAGAAGGAGTAAGTTCCCATGACATCCTTCTCTTGGAAGCTAAATGGTAGAAGGCCGTCAGCGGCAATTGGCATTCAAGTTATCGCATGTACAGAACCATGCCCTTCGCAGAGAAGAACCAGCCTTCTTTGATCTTCAGTATCTTGCCTTGGTGGAGATCAGTCGATCACCAAACAAAAAGGCAGGTTTCAAGAAGGTCACATCCTCGAACTCAGCAGATTCCAGTTTGCCGCTCTCATCATACTCTGGAGAAAAATAGGCGATTGATTCCGGATTCACAGCATTCTCTTAGAAGGCTGATTCAGTAGGATAGCAGCCTTCGCGGGGTTAATAACCTCTTCGTCAAAATCAACTCCCATTTGACAAAGAGAAGCATCCAGAAGGACTTCATTCAGCAAAGGGATAGTCATCGACACTAACACAGCAAAAACAAAAGTTAGGCAAGAAGCTTTAAGAAGACAAAGTGTGTCAAACAGCCTGGTGCATCATCAGGGTCTAAACCCATGCGCGTCAGCAGTGAAGCTTCGGCGCATCATCAGGGTCTAAACCCATGCGCATCAGCAGTGAAGCTTCGACGCATCATCAGGGTGTAAACCCATGCGCGTTAGCGGTGAAGCTTCGGCGCATCATCAGGGTGTAAACCCATACGCGTTAGCAGTAAAACCTCGGCGCATAATCAGGGCCTAAACCCATGCACGTCGGCGGAATAGCCTCGGCGCATCATCATGACAGAAGTCCATGCGCGTCGGCGACAAAGAGTTAGGGCACAACAACATGATGCAACTCAGCCATGTGCTCCAAACTCATCTAAAAAAGTTAAAAGATGACACCCACCCGTCACCGCAGCCGAACGTCGGCCGGAGTCACAATGGTGACAGGAGCGTCCTCCTCGACGAACTCCGCAGGCACCTTTCCCTTGCTAGCACCGCGCGAGAAGTCTTGGGAGCCATTTCGTGAAAGAAGAAAGTTAGGGTTTTTTTAAAAGAAGAACTCTAAAAGAGAAAGCAAAGAGAGGAAGAACTCTTTTCTCTCCATCAGATGCCTATTTATAGGCTTAGCGCACGCGTGAACCGATGAAGTGTGACCTCAGCCGCCGCCTCGGGTTCTGTGAGGAGATAACTGCAAATAAATCCAAAAAGATCATCATTAATCTTCTTGGTTATCGAAGCTTATCATTTGCATTAACTGAGAGGAGCATGCGTCCCATCACTGATGCGCGGAGTATCCATGCGCCCGAACAGTCATGCGCCCCGACCACCATGCTTCTTATTCAAAGTATTCCAAAACTTGACAAAAAGTTTTGAAAATTTTGAAGGGGGTCTTGTAGAAGCATGGAATTTTTGGACCAGAAATCCTATGCGCCTATTTTATGTGCCAGGGAGCTCGGATGAGGTACTCGGCACAGCAAATAACAAAAGCATAGACATTAAAAGAAGATTTTTTTTTATTTTTCTATTACATGTCTAAAAAAGAGAGCTGTACAAAGGAGAATTTCTACAAAAAAAACCCTAAGTCTACAGCTAGGCGCAGCAACCACCCTGCGCTCTCAAACAGGCGCATCTCGCCATACGCTCTCAGCCAGGCGCATCCCTTCAGTAGCTCAGTTATGTGCATCCTCAGTTATGTGCATCCCTTCAGCAGCCCAGTTATGTGCCGTCCTTTCGGTCAGGCGCATCATGAAGTCTCAGCATATGCGCCATCAAGTGCTTCGACTAATGAAGCATTTATTGAGCAGAACGAGGGTGGACAATCAACCCACTAGCTGGAGGAAGAGCTCTCCAAACCAAGGAGGATGAGAGCACCGCAATCGACCCGCGGCTAAAGGAGCGGCTTTCAACCAAACCAGAATGGGCAACACCCACTCTAGCGGGAGGAGGAGCTCTTCCAAAGCCCAAGGAAGATGATCGGAGCACCGTAATTTCGATCTGCGGCTCTTCCAGCATAACGGAGACGAGGCTCGAGCATCCCGATCTTTGGATGTAAAGGCACCTTCCGCCTGCCTCAGAAGCCCTCGACTCCTACTTTTGGATGTAACAGTCACCTTCAAGTACATCAATGAAGACAATGCATCGCATCTTCACCCTCGGGAGCATCTCGTCAACAAAATGTGCTCGAGCAGACAAGTTCATTTCGGGAGGACGTGAGAGAACGAGAAGCAAACTCTCTCTTTGCCACTATTTATAGGCCAGACAAATCAAACCCATGCGCCAAGTGGCTGGCTCTCCGAATCCCGTGCAATGAATTTGCATTAAATGGTGATGAACCTGACACTTCGAATTCAGCCAAGTCAAAAACGGCTATTTAAAGCACTCGAAGAACGTAACAGTCGGACCAATGAAGACGTGTCATGCAAAGCGGATGCGCCGGTCAGACCGCGTATTGTACAGATGCGTCCATCAGCACCAAGCGCCTTATGAGGATGGCCCCCATGCGTCCCTATACGCCTAGTGGAACGCAGATCGATGCGCCCACTCAACAGCCCATCACCTGTCAAAGAACATTAAATGCTGAAGTCTGACAGAGTTGGCAGCACGTCCCCCGAGGACTGAATAGTTGACAGCTTTTTTAGAAAACGAAGCGTTGCCGACGTCAGCATCATCATTACTTTCCTTCGGTGGTGTCACGACCCGCACCCTAGAGTAAGGGCACGAGACGTGGGTACGTCCAGCCTACGCCGCAATGTCGGCGGTAGAACGCTGTCCTAGGTCAAACATCTAACAGTATAAAGGTACCTGTACAATATATACACTCCGAATGGAGGTGACATAAAATATACAATCTCAATCACATCTAAGGCAGAGTAAAGATAGAAATATAGATAGATAATACTGAAATGAAAAGATCCACAGAATACAATCAGAGAGGTCTAAGTGTCTAATGATATAACAAATCCACAAATCCCAAATATCATAATACATTCATCCAGAATGAAATATAAGAAAACATCCTAGTCTAGTGGAGTATCGTCCACAGCTAAAGGGTCCTGCTGTTGGTCCAAGTCTGTACTGTCATCTAGGGTAGCCCCATAATAAGTGGGACAGTACGCCTCGTCCTCATCCTCTGTAATATTTCAACAGGTCCAGTCAGGACAGGAACGAGCACAATACATCTCAACAAGTCATAGCAGGAAAGGAAATATAATCATGCTAGAGAATAAAATACAAGAAACTGAAGAATAACATAATGTAAAGAGAGACAGTAAGTAAATATCTACGATATATAAAAGAGACAGTGCTAGTGATTCAGAGTACAAGATGAATATGTGAATGGCTTAGGACTGATTCATGACTACACTAAGAGTGATTCATGACTATACTACTTTGGATATTTATTCACATGACCATTCATACTCCCCCGTACCCCAATCAATACACAAGGATCCAGTCAAGTTACGTTAAGATTCGTGACTAAACTACTTCACCCGTATAGGGTGATTCATGAATTGATTCGTGAAGGCTCGTGATCATGAGAGTACATGAGTCACTAGCTGATTCTCGAAGATTCATGATAATAGAAGCATGAGATACGTGATGTAAGTGAAACACACGAGACAAGAGTATCTGATGCTCTCGAGAGGGATAACATCTCATGAAGGGATCCATATAGTACTAATCCGTGTTACCAATGTGTCAGCATCAAGTAAGATAATCTAAAGCAGGAAATATAATCCTAAACAAGATATGAAATGATCAGAGAATGTACTCACCTGGTATCCTGAATGTCCGAAGAGAATATACTGTCCGAGGAGTGGTGTCTGTCTCCTATAGAACAGTACAAGTCACAACAAGTCCAAAATGGTAATATAAAGTCCTACTATGCATTCTACATAATTCTAGGTCAATCTAGACCAAGGTCAACTCTTGGTCAACTTGGTCAACTTTAGAAGTCAAACTAGGTCAACTAGGGCTAACCAAGTCTAAACTAGTCAAATTAGCCTATGCTAGTCTAACTAGGTCTAACTAAGGCTTTACAAGTCTACAAACCAACACACATACCTATACACATATATATACAAACACTATATACATTATCCATATCATATCAATATGCATATTTACATCAATACATATATAGGCATCTACATACTACATATATATACATTATATATAGTGAGATAGAAAGAGAGTGAAAGAGTGTCAAGTGTGTGTGTATAGCATATGTGTATATGTATTTGTGTGTGTGTTCTAGTGTAGAGGCAATGTGAGTGAGTGGTGTGTGTGTGAGTGAAATTCATATGTGTGTGTCAAGATACACATGTGTGTGTGTGCTACATGTGGGAATTCTGGAAATCAGAATGTGTGTATGTGTTGAGTTAAACTCATATGTGTGAGAGTGTAAATAGTGAACCAATATGTGTAGCAATGTGTGTGAGTGTTGTGAGGAGTAAACCAATGTGTGTGTGTGTCAATGAGAGGAGTGAACAGTGATAGTATCATGGATGGCCTGTGTGTGTGGTGAGTATGTAGAGTGTGTGTGCAAGTGAGTGACTGTGTGTATGTGAATGAAAATCAGGAATTCAGAAATATGTGTATGTGTGGATGATAGGCAATGTGAGTAAAACAGTGACAGTTAAGGGAAAGTGTGTGTGAGTTGATAGCATAGGCTAGGTAATAATGTGAGTGAGTGAGAGTGTAAGGATAACAGGAAATAGGTTTCAATAGGTTTCAGTTTTCTGAAACAAAGACAGGAAAAACCCCAAAGTCCATTCAAAAACCAATTTTAAGGATCCTTAACATTAGCACAAATCAGAGTGAAAATGCAATCATTCATCAGTTAACAATTATGTAAGTGAGTCCTAATTTAATATTTAATCATCATGGAAACAGGAAAAAGAAAATCAAATTCAAAATAAACATTCAGCCATAGGTATCAATGCGTATCAGTGTACTGACAGTACACATAGGGAATTCGAATCTTCGAATTCAAATCTCCATCAAAATGACAAATAAAGGGTGGGTAATTAATGTTAAACATGTGAGGGTACTAGAGAGTGTATTCGTGTCCAAATAACTGTACGAACACAGACACACACTGTGCATAAATAATCGTCGTGCATGCACGTTTAACACGCGACACACGACACGACACGACTCATGTTCATGTCCAGTGGTGCGCCTAGGGTAGGTCTAGGACTGTGTCACCTTGATACGCGTCCACGTGACACACAGATACGACGACTCACGTGTGTCAGTGCCTATGCACGCGCATAGCAGCCCGCGCGACAGCGCACGGCCAGTGCGAGTGCGATAATTCAACGTGTAGTGCATGAGACGCTCCCAAATTTTGGGAGCATGGTGGCAGACATTACCCCAAGCTTCCCCCAAAAATTCAGGACACGACGTGTCCTGTATCCTGAGATACAGGGCCCGAGATGCAGGACACGGCCTACGGGCTCGTGCTGCGTGTCCAAGTGAAAATACACGACACAAATGGACACAAAATGCCATACCACCTTCACAAAAATTAATACACTCACCTAGATCTACAAATCCATGCAATCACTTTTCAAAAATACGAAAATCGATTCCTATGTGGCATTTCTACAAACACCTACATTACCAATACGATACATGTCCGATACGGACACGAAATGGACACAAATTGTGCCCAAATCTCGTGGACAGTTAGGTAACCCCTAAACCTAACCTTATATGCAAAGAAATCAGGAAGAAACAAGGTTTTAGATAGTTTACCTATTGAGTATCAAAACTCAAGAAAAGCTTCAAAGAGGGGATTCCAAATGGCAACTCCAATTCTCCAAATGGCACACAAACTGAGATGATCCTCCAAAACCAGTAAATAAACATAAATTAGATCCTATTGCAAAAGACTAGGGTTAAAAAGGAGTTAAAATGAATTAAATGGGATTTTAGAGCATAGGGGAAAATACCTCTCCTCCAAAATTAGGGACACCCTAAAAAGAGGCAAGAACACTCTAAGAGATTACTTATAGGCAAGGGGAAACCCTAATAGTGGCTGCCATGGTTGGGTTTGAATTGGTTTTGGGCTTAAGTCATGGGCCTATGGCTTAATCACTAGTCTTTAAATTGGTAAGGCATAAGTCATTGACTTAAGTCACTAGTCATGGACTAATTTCACTCAAACTAATCCTTCTTTCCTTAAACTAATTTCTAATGATTAAAAGTAGGTTAACTAGGTTAGACTAGGGTCACCAACTAGGGTTAGCTCCTAGGTTAGGCTCCAAAGTCAACACTAGTCAAGTCTAGATTAACCTTTAATTAATTTATACCAAAAATCATATAAATTCTAATAAATCTCAATAATTCATAATAATTCCAAATAATTCCCAAAAGTTCAAAATGACCAAAATACCCCCATGCTCAAAAGTAAAAATAATCATCCTAATGCCATGGTTGGGCTTAGGTCAGACAGTCTCTCGGGTTACGCTAGCAAGCACATCAAAATCACAAGTTATAATTTTAAAATAGTTTTAAATGATTAAAAATTACCAAGAATCATATCATGATTTAAATATCATTAATAAAAGATTAAAATTACAAAATTTCAAAATTACCCTTATTTAGAAAACTTGGTGTTACAGGCGGTTACAAGCCACGTGGCCGCCCAACCATTCGCATGCGCCCCGCAGCCATGCGTCCAAATCTCTGCATGCGCCTCAAAAGCCATGCACCTCGGACTTTTCTCTGATCCCTAAAGACAGAAGTCAAGTCACTACTGAATCCTCATATGCCTCAAAAGCCGTACGTCAGACTGGTTCGTGACTCCTAAAGGTTACAAGCCAAAGTCTCTCATGCGCCCAATTCCAGGCGTATCCTATCTGATCACTCTCCACCAAATCCGAGATCTTTGATCCATGGACCTACAATACGTGTCCTTTGACTCGATTCAGCCTATGAAGGGGTGCTAATCACCCAAGATCTCAGCAACTAAAAGATCCTCTCCATTGCTACATGTCAGCTCGGTCGTAACCCACAAAGGCAACAGGAAGGGTTCAACTCCTCAATCAGAGCGCATCGCCCATGCGCCTCCATCAGCAATCACCACGTGGCATCCCCATAAATTGGCGCATCCTACATATGCGCATGAGCAGCCAGCCTGCAAAGCTATAAATAGAGAGATTATTTTCTTCTTCCACACACACAGACGGACATACATATATAGAGACAGACCTACTAATACACACAGAGAGGCAGATACAGACACTCAACGTCTTCTTCCTCTCCGTAAGCTCCGGCACTCAGAGCAACTCAGACCTTTAGAAAACCGAGAACCGTCGTCAGATCGTCAACGGAGTCAACGCATCACCACTCGCTCCATCGGCACAAGGGACCCATATAAACAAAAGTATACTCCTAGGACTACGTCTAAGTCCTACATTGTAACACTGTTCTGTTTGTAATTATAATTTGCAATCAAAAGATTTTAATGGCAAACAGAGATATGTATGTATTGTGTTTGGTTGAGATGCTTTTATGTTCACCGTCAAGTGAACATTGAGGAGGGATCAGATTTGGCAGCAGCATGGTTGGCCTTAGGTCCATCTCACTTGGCCAAGGATACATTACCTTAGCAAATGCAAGCAGCAGCCTTTGGCAGCAGGGGGATTTTCCTGTAGTGCCTTGCTTGCCTTGCATTTTGCTTAGTTTTGCACTGCCTGCCTTGCTTGGCCATGTGTCTTGTTGGCAGCAGTATGCAATGGTATACTACGAGCCATTTGAAAATAGGCTTGGCCATCAAGTCCATTTTCAGACTTATGAGGGTGTAGGTTATGTCCTAGTGAGCTAAGGGTATGTTAGCTTGTTAGATGTTAGCTTCAGTTGCATGAAAGTTCAATTAGGAATGGGTGAGTATGGTGTGAGAGAGAGGTGGGTGTTATTTATTCGATATGTATATATATATTCGATATGTATGATATATATATATATATATATATATATATATATATATATATATATATATATATATATATATATATATATATATATATATTCTAGAATGAATAGGGGATTGTAGGAGTATCAGATCATGGGGGAGGGGTCGAGCAGAGCCATTGGCCATGGCTGTATTGCCTTAAAGCAACAACAGCAGCAGCATCAGTAACAACAGTAGCAGTAGCAGTAAAAGCAAGCAAGCAGCAGTAGCAATTGGGCATTTCCTTGGCTTGGCTATCTAGCCTATGTGAGTGAGTGTCTATAGCGTGTGGTTAAGTTTCTAGGTGGATGTGTGTGTGTGTGTGTGTGTGTGTGTGTGTATGTGTGTGCGTGTGTGTGTGTGTGTGTGTGTGTGTTCAAGTGTCTTAATATGATTAGTTGTACCAGCAATTTTGAGTGATTTTAGGAGTGATGAAGGTGGCAGATGTGAATGAACATTTGCATTGAGTATAGAAGAGTATCCCATCTTGGTGTCCATGTATTAGTAGGTATCTGAGGTTAGAAATGTTAGTGTCAGTTAGTGTTAGTTAGTATCAGAGGATAGAGTAGTTTGAGTATCAGTTAGTAAATGTAGGGTAAGTATTGAGTAGGTAATGAGGTTTACCTACTCTAGAGGGAAGGTTTATATAGACTTGAAGTTTGTGTGGCCAAACATTTTGGCTTTAGGCCATTTGGCCAATGTAGAGCAGGACAGTGACCATAGGAGTGCCCATGCCATTTGGCATTGCCTGGCCAGTGAGCCATGACTATAGGGCAGTCATGTATTTGGTTTTCATTACAGCTTGTCTTGGTAGCATGGCCAATGCTGTAGGCATTTTGGCTACAACAGATGTAAGGGAGGTAGAGAATAGAGATGTGTTAGGCAAGAGTGCTTGGGTTTTAGGGAGAATGTTAATGAGTATCCTGTTGGTAAGGAGATACCTAGGAGTACAGGTTAGTATTACCTATAGTGGTGTCTTGATTTATAAGTTAGGGTAATAGTTTTGGGACCATATATGTGATATGAGCCCACTTGTTTGAGTCAGACATGAGTGTCTTGAGAGATGGGTTTATGTGAATGACAATTAGAATAGGAGTTAGGGTTTAGCCTATAGACATTTTAGTTTTGATAAGGGAGGAGGCCTGTTATGCCAATAGGGAAAGACATGAGTCATAAGGTAAGTAGGATAAGTAATGTATTAGGAATGCCTTGATTTGTAGTATTAGAGTAATATAATTATATAGCTAAGTTAATATTGGAATTAGTATAAGTTTAAGATACATTATATAGGGTATAAACTATTAATAGCTAAATGACTAGCCTTAACTAGATATTGTACAAAATAGAAAATTTGAACATTTTAAGACATGTACAAAATGATACTCTTTATTGATATTCAAAATAAGATTACAAGGATGCGATGTGATGTTTACAAGTCACTCAAGCTCACATTCTCAGAATACAATCACTCAGCTCCCTCTCATCTCTCAATTACAAAAGATAATGCCTCGGGGCATACAATTGGAAGAAGGCGATGTCCATACATTATGTCCGATTTAGGTAAATTCTTCAATACGGTCGCACACTTCGAAATACCAAGGAACTCTATGTCGCAGCGGGTCCAAGCGAGCTCTGCCTCGAATGAGCAGGTACCTATAACCTACTTATAAAAACTGGTGGGGGTATCCGTACACAACCGTACTGGTGACTGAGCCCTTCGCCCACTCATAAAAAACCAATGCGTTATTTTTGTGAGTGCAAATTATTCTTTTTGTGGTCTTTCTAATCTTGTCTTAGGATCAGTTTTAAGACATACTCATGGTCTACTTTGTGACGTAACAACGTAGTCGTGCCATAAAACCTATTTGTGTAACAACATCGAGGCTGTGCCTCGCAACTTAGTACAATTTACTCAATACTCGCCTAATGGCCTTTCTCTATTTCATCGTACAACTTGCTCAATCATATACTTTTGAACTTGGTGACCACGACTCAAAATACGACACCACTCTCGTGACGAAGTACGTGTTTCTCCTATAGCTAATTCTTAGGCTCCAAACTTGTGTTATATACCGTGTACCTATTTCTTGACTCCTTCGTGCCGTGCATATACTTCTTGACTTATTCGTGCCGTACACACACTTTTTGACTCATTCGTGCTGTGTACACTCTTTTTGACTCATTCTAAGGCATGCACGCGGATTGCTGCTATCAAGCCGATTCAAACTATATGAAAGTCACTGACACCACAAGCTATCTTGGACTAAATGTAAGACAGAAATGCTTCGTGTGGGAGGTACGGTCTCCCTCGAAGGTTCCAAAATACTCGTATCAACGACACACTCTTCAATGGTCAGCCGCACGCCCACTGAAGGCCCGCGATACCTGCAATTCTTCCTAGGCCGATATGAACCCGGTGCCCCGATGATCGTTCGAGGAACCAATTCCTTGTGCATAAGTTATCCAATGATAATGAAAGCCTCAATTCACCTCATCCCATTTTGTACCAATTTCTATCTTTTACTTCCATACTTTCATGCAGTTTCTGAACTAGGGTTTGCCTCGGCGACCTACAGTCCCGAATACTTCCATGTTTTCCATACCTTTAACTCAATAGTGACTATTTGATAGTCCTGATGCTTACTCAACTTGAACCAACTGTGTTTCGTGCATAACCCAATTGTTTTCCGTGTAATACTCCTAACCAAGTCATACTCTATATGACGAGCTTTGAGACTGTAGGAACCTGCAAACAAGCCTGCTATGACGTCAAGTCGACAGCCCGTGGTAGAATTCTACTTAACTTACTTGTGCAGTCGAAGGACCCAGTGCCAACTTTGAAAATACTTCGTGGAGAGACATCTAAGCAACAAGTTGCCATTTCCATGTTCTATACATACATCTGACTCAATGGGATTATTCCCTTAGCTATATAGATTCATCTCTTTTATCAACAAGCCTACTCAGTGCATGTAAAAACTTTCATTTATTAGTGTGAAGGCCAAGCTGAGGCAATTTATCGAAGCCACCCACCCGAGCAAGGAGTTGCCTCGGCCAAGCGGGATTTCGAGCAAGTCGTTGCATAGCCAAGTCTAAACACCGTTGCATTTGTATTCATCCGGTTGACCTGAGCGGGGCAGGGCACTACAAATACCATGCTTAGCCATGGATCAAACACTTGGTGGACACGAATTGCATCCCCAAGATAAATCTTAACTCCTAGCCACTAGATCTAATGAAATTAGGCCTTCTACTCACCGATTCCAATCATAATGGAATAGATCTAAGAATTTGGGACTCCAACAGAATTTTCTAAAATTATACATGAAGAATACAAGGAGAAGAGCCGTTACCAATTGGAAAGAGATTCCTAATACAAAATTACGGAGTTAGACATGAAGATGCCACTCCGACATGATCTTTCTCTAGGCTAGCTCCTCCTAGACTCCATTAAAGCTCTCCATGCCAAGGATTTCATAAAGAGGTTGAGAAAGAAAGAATTTGGGGATTTTGCTACATGAAATTTCACTACCAAAATTTATTGATTTAGCGACGGCCATATCCGTCGCTAAATCGACGGTAATTACGATTAGCGACCGATAACCGACGGATTTTGGCCAAAAACATCCGTCGGCAATCAGCTCGTCGCTAATAACGGTCCGTCGCTAAGTTGTCGTGAAGCGACGGAATAGCGACGGATTGTCGACGTCACAATACGAAGCATTAGTGACACATTTCGACGAACTGTCGTCCATTTCAACTATTAAGTACTGAACTGTGCAGACAATAGCGACATAAAATTCCGTCGGTAAACCGTCGTAACAGCGTATCAGAGCGTATCGTTCTGTCGGTCATCCGTCGGTATTCGTCGGTAACTAACGACGGATTAGCGACGACCTGCTGACAGACTATCCGTCGATCAGGTTCTGGAAATGCTTGACATTTCCAGTATCATGGCGACGGAAGAATAGTCGCTAATCCGTCGCTACGACGTTGCCACAGCGACGGATTACTGACTGATTATCCGTCGCCATGGTTCTGGAAATGTCAGGCATTTCCAGAACCATGTCCACGGATAGTCCGTCGCAAAGCAGTCGCTAGAACGAGTGACTGCGTAGCGGCTGATTATCAGTCGTCCTGGCGACGGACAGGCCGTCGCTATTCCGTCGAAGTTTATACCACCAAAACCTTACAGACGGATAATCCGTCGAGCATCCGTCGCTACCTGAAAACACTTTAGAAACTCCAGATAGCGACGGCTAATCCGTCGACGAACCGTCGGCAACTGGGATTATCCGTCGCTAAACGGTCACTAGTCCGTCGCTAACTGAGTTTTTTAGGAAAAAAATTGCAAAACTTTCCCTGTTCACAAATATATGCATAAACCAAACCAATATATAATGCACAAATTATCCAACAATCACACAGACCCAATATATAATGCACACCAATTATCCAAGAATCACATAGACCAAATATGCACATACGAATTTAATGCACACCAATTATCCAAGAATCACAGACCAAACCAAAGTAATAGAAAATAAATATCAATTATCCTAAAGAGTAACATAATATCCGGTACTATAAGCCGATTATAGCACAATTAATCCAAAGCTCTCACAAATAATCCAAATTTTCTTAATACAACATTTTAAGAAGGAGGAGGTCGATTGTCCGGTAGTGGTAATCCCATATGCGACCGACGAATATACTCCTCCACAAGGTACGCAGGCAAGCCGTGTAGACTGCTCGGAAGTCGGCGTAGCTGCTCTGCGGACATGAGATCCAGGAGTGACGTCATAGTCGTAGGCAGTACCACAGGGGGGTTGAAAGAAAGATGGCCACGGAAGATGGACCGACACTGCAGTCGATGGACCAGTAGAAGACGGACGAGAGCACCATCAGCAGACGTACCGGCAGCAGCAGACGGACCGGCAGCAGCAGCAGACGCAGACGGAAAGTACGTGGCAAATTGCTTGCAAGGACGACACCGCCTCATGCAGCTGCGTAAGCTGCGACCTAACATCATCGTCTACCCGGGCCATGGAAGGAGGCGGTATCGGTGGAAATCTCTGCATCGCCATATGCAATGGCCCTAGGGAGCCGACTCCGTACATGAACCCTTTCTTAAAGCCGCCGACGGTATCTACGAACAAGTCGTTCCGAGCGGCCAAAGAAGAGGGCGTCCGGAAGGGCGTCGTTTCACGACATCCTCGGTGTCGGTTAACTGAGCCCGACTAAGGGCCTCACGATACGCAGCCTATCAAATGAATGTGTTTATATTATAAGATTTACCTAAGTTGTAATCTAAATCCTATGTTTCACTAAGTTAAGTGTGAATCCTAAGTTTACCTAAGTTATAGTCCGAATACTTTTAATTCTAACGTTAATCTCATAAACATAAGTACTTACATCAGTCTCCTTGGCCCTCTCGTCGATGAAGCTCCCGTCCTTCCGTCTTTTGTGCGTATGCTGGAACACGTCGTGTATGGTGACCGAGTCTGGGCCTTCCCTCCTTCACCGCCCGTTGGGCCTGCATACGAAATTTCTGTAGAAACTAATAACTCCTTTAATTAATAAACCTAATTCGATAGTGAAATAAATTTACGATTGCTCACCAGATCTGCAAGTGTCGCTGCGTGGGACCTTGATCCCCCGTATGAAGGCCCGTGGCAGATCGGCTAACCTTCGCTTCTCCGATTTCTTCTTGTACGCAGGGTTATCCATCATGCCTAAGAGGTCCTCATAATACTCCTGCCGGATCCAATTCGGCCTCGTATGCCCCATTTTTAGGTCATAAATCATATCCCGTATCTTCTTCGAGCAAGCGCTTCTGTAGGTCCTGCGGATCCCCTCCTCGCGATGGGGGGGCCACCAGTACGTTGTCTAACACAGAAAATTAATTATCACGTAATTTTAAAAATGGTTATTAAAGAATCACATAGACTTAACCAAAAGATATAGATATATACCCTCAACTCGTCGAGCCAGACGTACTGTACGTTTGGGGGCACCGACGAAAAGTTGAGGTAGGGACCGTGGAAGTTAGCCCTGATAATTTCTCCAAGGGCCCTGCCAACATTAAACGGAAAAAACCTACAAAGAAGAAACGACTGGATTATTAACTTGAATAAATGAAAGAAATTTAATAAATTAACTTAAATTTACTTACGAGGTCCCCGTGGGCCATAGCTCTCGTCGGAACTCGCCTCTCGGCCTCTCTGGTGCCGTCGGAGGATCCGTGGGTCCGCGTATGTACTCCCCAGTAACCGGATGGAACCGAGTATGGGGGTACTCCGGGCCCACTGTGCAGTAACTGGGGCATCCCTGGTGGATCCGCTGCTGGTGGTTCCGATAGCGGAACGGATCCGCTAGCAGATCCGGACTCATGCCTCGATGAAGTGGTCGATCGAGGGCGGGATGCGTTGTGCCCGGGGTACTCTCCGGGTCGGGCTCGCTCGATGGGGTCACATCCGGGAACTTTGAATGCGACCACGGCCACCAACACCAGTACGACCACGACCACGACCACGACCCGCACCACCACCACCACCACCACCACCACCACGACCAGCACCACGACCACGGCCAGCCATCATGATGTAAATAGAACACATAAACATAATTAACAATATAAAAGTGTAAATGGATATAAAAAACTAAACTAAAATATACATACCACCAGTAGGGAGACGAGTGCCGCCGCGACGAAAAAGACTAGGAGTGCCATCTGCAATAAGCAAATAATCGAATGAAAAAAACATGAATTCACGTAATTGCTTTTATGAGGTCAAACTTAATTCACGTAATTGGAAGTGTTTTTAATATACAACAATATTTAACCTAATCATCGTCTTCGTTCTCATCCTCGGCCTCGTCTTCATCATCATCCTCCTCATCCTCATCCTTATCTTCATCGTCGATTTCATCTGTATCCTCATCCCCATCAAATCACTACAACAAATAGGGCATACAATAGCAGTTTATCTATAGCGTTCAAGCTCCCTGCTATAGAATGTCATCATCAATAGCGTTCCTTCTGCAGTGTTATTAAAATAGAATACAATAGCAGGTTATCTATAACTTTCGAGCCTCCCTGCTATTATAATATAATCATCCATAGCGTTCATATTGAAGTGCTATTAAACGTTCATACAATAGCAGTTTATCTATAACGTTGAAGCCTCCCTGCTATTAGAATGTCATTATCAATAACGTTCATTATGCAGTGCTGTTAACAGAACTTTATATAGCGTGTTATGAACGCTGTTAAAGGTATAGTTTTTTCTGAACGTTGCTATGCTCGTATGTCTAGGGGTGAACTTTATATAGACGTTTCGTATAAGGTTCGGTTCGGATTTCGGTCCAAAAACCGAAAAAAACTAAGACAACTAAGACGGCTAGGAAAAATATTCTTGTCTAAGTAGAGGAAAATTTTAAATTTTGGTACATTATAGCTGTTTTTACGTATAGGGAACGTTATTCCCACGGGCATTCACATTGTTTTTTTTTCGGCTGCTGTCAACTAACGGAGTCAGGGAGATAACACTGTGTATTTTTTTGTTGTAGAACATCCTTCGGAAGGACGTTCTTGAGCTCAATCTGGACATTTCTCAAAATTGGTGCTTTGAGTATCATTTTATGAACTTTTTATGCCTCTGTTGAAAACTTTCGATATAAAAGCTGTAAACATAATAAAATACTCTCCAATAATTTTCCATTTATATTGCACTTTACAATAAATAAAATGGCTAATTAGTGTTTAGACCCTGAATTTTATCCAAGTTTAGAGTGTAAGCCATGATATGTCCAAGTGGAGAATTTAGACCATGATTTTTTTTCTTATATGACTTTCCTTCATATTTGATAATGAAATTTTCATATATAGTTAGGGAGGGTACGATGGGAAAAAGTAATTCAACTTATAAACTCTCCAATTGGACTACGAGGGCTTTAACACTAAACTGATATAAAATCCATGATCTAAACATAATTAGTCCTAAATAAAATGATCAATTTAATAGCGTAGGATCTAATATTAATCCATATGAAAGATGATAATTTATATAAAGTGTTTCTATATGTAAAAATTTTGTAAAACTTTTCATCATATTACTGACACACATAACATAAAAAATTGTGATAGAAATTGTCATTGAAAGAAGTTTTCTAAATTAGAATTTTAACATAGTAAGAGAGGTGATGGAAACCTCCATTGGAGATGGCCTTACCAGTTACCAACAGATAGAAACAGAAGTCAACTTCTGAAAGCACGCTAGCTTGCTTTCAAAATCCGTAAGGGCCAAATGATTTTTCTGCCAATTTTTTTCCCGCCAAATTGCTTGTTCTTTTCTCAAAGGCCCAAAACCCCATTTTCCCATTCTAACCGGCCGCCCAAAAATTAGGGTTTTCCACCATGAGTCCCCCTCCTCCTCAACTTCTCCAGGGCGATTCTTCAGCCGCCGACGAGTACGACACGTTTCTGAGCTTGTGGAACACGCCAGATCGGTGCTCACCTCGCCGGATGACCGCGGACTGGACGGCGGAGGCGAACCCGCCGCCGACGAATCGGGGCCGTCGTGGAGCTGGATCGCGTCCCGGATCCTGAAGACCTGCATCGCCTACTCCAGCGGAGTCACGTCGGCCATACTCCTCTCCGATCGCTTCCAGGTACCAAACCCTAATTCCTCCAATTTCTAAATCTCTCTCCATATACAAAAAAATGGGAGAATGATTGAATAGTTAGCCAATAGTAGAGGTTTCTGATGGAAATTTGAAATCAAGATTCTGTTTATGATAGAAACAATAGACAGAACATGGATAAGTGTCAAAAGAAAATTCATTGTTCTATACAAGCTGGGAGGAGGTTGAATAAATTTCCATGGATAAAGATTTCTAATTTAACTAAAAATTCAAAATTTAGATTATGATGTTTATGCTAGCCGCAACTGAAAAATTGTGGGGTTACTTTATATCCTAAGAGCAGTGCATGGATATATTGTAACTTTTTCATAGTTCCAGATGACAAATCCTATTTCCTCCCAATTCCTCCCTTTTCATAGCTTGGGAGAACGATATTGACAAAAAATATACAATATTAGTTGATATCCTAAAGGCAGAACTTGGATAAAGTGTACTTTTCTTTATTCCGTACTTGGTATTGACCAAGGTTTCATTTCAATAGAGTTACAAAATAGAGTGAAATTGTGTCTTGACGCTTGGAGCACAAGAAAAACTGTTCCTTTGGGATGATTTGACAAACCTGATTTTGGCTGTGTAGGCTTGGAGTGAGCAGCATAGGTACACAACCTCGAAGAAGAGATTGGAATGCACGATTCCGTTGAAGAAGCGACATAGGAGAACGAGGCTTCCGAATACCGTCACTATAGATTCTATTTACGAGAAGAATTTTCTTTCCGGAAAGTGTTCTCGAAGCTGTTGTTGTGGATGCCTTCCTTCTTCCAGGTGCTATAAATTTGCATTACTTCTCGTTTGAATTATAGACCATAATTTGTTGTTGTTTTTGGTTCATTTATTGGTTTTTTACATCCATTGATGGACTTAGTTCGTAGGTATAGCCATAAGATATGTTAGAGAGTTTTTTTCCCATTGTTTTCCAATAGAAACATAATTTAATCATAATCATCACATTCCTATCAAGATAGGGTTTATTTGGACCATACTTCAGAGTCGAGAGCATGCTGCATGGAAGGTTACCTTTTTATGGCGTACTGCCATTTTTTTAACCTATGTGTTGGTGTGAAGCTATATCTAATGGATACTTCAACGGAGGTGCCTTACCCGTATAAAATACTTCAACAATCTGACTTCTGTAGCATACACGCTGAACACAAAGTATAAAAAATCATAGGCTTTAGACCATTACTTACTGCTTCTAAGACGAAATAACGAGTTAACTGCGAATAAAATATACAATGCTAGTAGAAATATGAAATGGTGCTTGCAAGTAAAGGACACTAAGCGGGTGCCTAGATGCTAATGATGCAATACCTTGTATCCCTTAAGGTAGGTGCTGTCTAGGCGTATGCTTTATGGCATTAAGAATCTACGATGCATTAAATCTGCCTACGGCTTGTATGACCTCTCAAATTCCTTTTTTAGTAACTTCTCATGTTCTTTTATGATTTTGTGACTTCTGAAATTTTGTGAAAACTTAATGGCTTCTCAAAAATATTACAACTTTATGACATCTCAAATTGTGTTGAATCTAGGACATATCGAGTTCTGTTATGACTTTAAGCCATCTCAAATTCTTGTAGGACTTTAGGACTCATCAAATTTTGCTTTCCTGCTAGCTGTTGTGACCTTTTAAAGTCTCAAATTCTTCTTTTTAGGCGGTTGCTATGAGTTACCACATACCAATCATATTTCACTTGACAAAAATTGGACTATGTCTATATGTATTTTGAAAGGGTAAGTTATATCATACTCCCCGGCTTAAGCTTGCATTTTATTACATCAATCTCCCCGGACGTGTGGTTCTGGTTTTCTACACACCGTTTGATTTTTGCGTCTAGTGCATCTTTCATTCTCAAATAAAGTAACCAACCAACCAACCCTCCTACCCCCTTAAACTACTTTGTCAAGATTTGATTGGGTATAAATGGCTGGCCTATGATATAATACACTACTAGTTAAAAGTTACATCATGCTCCCCGGCTTAAGCTTCGGTCTCTATTACATCATCTCCCCGACTGTGTCTGGGTCTGGTTCTCTGCACACCGTTCCTTGATTTTGCGTCTAGTGTATCATTTCGTTCTCCAAATAAAGTAACCAACCAACCCTCTACCCCCTTAACTGCTTTGTCAAGTATTTTGATTGGGTAGAAATGGCTGGCCTATATAATACACTACTAGTAAAAGTTACATCATGCTCCCCGGCTTAAGCTTCGGTCTCTATTACATCAATCTCCCCAGACTGTGTCTGGGTCTGGTTCTCTGCACACGTTCCTTGATTTTGCGTCGGTATCATTTCGTTCTCTAAATAAAGTAACCAAAACTTCCCCCTTAATGCTTTGTCAAGTATTTTGATTGGATAGAAATGACTGGCTTATGATCTATACTATTAGTTAATCTTGTCATGAAACATGATAGTTTTCTTTCACCGTGTGTGAGCTACAACTATGTTTTGCAGTTACTAGCTCAGAAGCTGCAATTAAAAACACGTGATTGGAAATACCCTTAGCTACCCCTAGACAATTCACTAAGATTTGCAATCCACGCTTAACTAGATTTTGACAAGAAACAGGAACACACACTAATATACGCTTTAGATTCTTACACCACAAAGTAAATTAGGAAAAAGTTTTCCTGAACTAGAATCAATAAGAACATCATTTCCTGTCTTCAGGTGAGTCAGCTACATATATGTCTGCTGATTAGGATTAAGGTCCATATTCTCAGTCGGAATCACATATTCTCATCATCTTGAGGCTTCAATAGTGCTTCATTTTCGTCTGTTCCTTGTCCTAGTTGTACCCTACAACTTACTCCTTGGTTTTGCTGGTCCTGAACTAACATCTTGTGAATGTTCTCATTTCTGACTGTCTTTCAGTTCCCTATCTCAGCATACTTGTTTCGCTAACCTGTTATCTAGATTATCTTATTAGTTATAACTTATTGGTTATCTTCCTTTTGCCCAGACCTCTTAGAGCATAGCACTTAAACTACTATTCTTTTAGATAAAGTTACCAGACAGCCTTCCTACCCCCTTAACTACTTCGTCAAGTATTTTTTATGAGACTGAAATGACTGGACTATGATTTAATAATGCACCACTGGTTAACCTTATCATGCAACATGATACTGAAATTAAGTACATGGCTGAGAAATACCCTTAGTTACCCCTAGACGATTCACCTCTGCAGAAACTTGTAAGAAGCTTAGGCTTATATTTTATCAGGAATAATTGCGCTCAACATAAATGCCTCTACTTGTATCTCTACATTAACAACAAGGCCATTATCCCCAAAAATTTCAGCTGGCTATCCGAATCCTTTTCTTTTCTTTCGTTCAGCTATCTTAAGGGCCATGCCTTTTGTAATACTAACAAATTTTTTACAGGTACACATATATACATGCTCAATTTGGGAGATTTCTGGAGCTCATATACTATCGATGTATTCTCCACCGCAGGTACAACTATCCAGATCAAAAATGATTTCTTTAGAGAAACCTAGATCCTATTGCTTCTTGCTTCTGTCATGAAGTAGTGGCATTCACAAACATGTTCCTTATGCAACTACATAATGTTCCATGCCAACCTATATGTTTATTCTTCTAATTATAACCAATTTCACAACATGCTTAAAAGAAATCTGAAGCAAAGCAAAAAGAGATGGATATAAAGTCAACTAATTCAAGTAGTGTATCAGGAAAGTGCAAATAATATGATTATTGTTGACTAGACCAAATACCATTTGTTATATGTTTTCCTTTTCAATTCTATCTACCCCACCTTACAACAATATTTCTCAATTTGTTGCTTTATAAGAGTTGACAGAAAGGAAGGCTTATTTTCTACTTATAGTTATTAGTTGCAGATCAGAGTTTAATTTGTCTTGTGTTTGTTGAACTTTTATTTATATATCAATTCATCTTACTACACAGCAACATGAAAGCCTTTATTCCAAATATTTGGGGTTGGCCGATTGAATCCTTTCTTCCGAACAGCTTTGTCAAGGGCCACGTCCTCTGTAACACTTACAAAAACCGTATCCTTCTTTACATCTTCAATCCATGTTCCTTTAGGTCTACCCCTAGTCCTAAGGGCTCCTTTAACTAATATCTTATTTATCCTCCATACCGGTGCATTTGTTGGTTTGCATCGCACACATTCAAACCACCTAAGACGATTTTCTCTCATGTTGTCTTCCATTGACGCCGCCCCACTTCCTATGAATACTTATCCTATTGAATGTATTGCCACTCATCAATCTTAACACTATAGTTCAGCTATGCTAATTTTTGGACACATTTCTTAATTGCCCAACAGGTTCATAAAGCATGACCGGTATTGTAGCTATCTTATGAAATTTTCCTTTGAACTTCCTGCGATCGCAAAATACACTAGAATATTCCTCCATTTTAAACATCATGCTTTAAATATAATGCACAACATCCTTTTAATTATGTCCTTCATGATAGAATGATTGATCCTAAATATAAAAAACAATCCTCTTACTCTATATGACAACTACTTTCTGTGCAAGCAACATTTGGAATTGCAAAATGTTCTTTATTTCTGTGTATCAAAAAACATTATTTTTTCCAGAAGCTTCATATCTAGATATTCTATCATTTCTATCAAAGTTGATTTATTTCTCTAAATATACCTTTACTTTTCTCTGTGTATAAGGTAATCTCCATTCATGTTTACGATTTACAAAGTCTTTCCACACTTATATTAATATCTAGTCCTATTGGAAGCATCTTTCTTCAAGTAGTAGGTCATTGTTTTCTATTTACTTGCATATATTGCAGGAAAAAAAATTGAGAACCTAACAAAGGAGGAGCTGAACTATAAAAATCAAGCCCTTATGAAACAGAGAAGATTCTAAATCAAGTATGCCTGATCACTGTCTGCCTGATACCTTATTACTTGATCTGTTCTTCTTGGTTAATACTACTCAAAACTTGACAGGCAGAAAAACCGCACTAGATATTTCAAGTGAACATGCTAAAAAGGAGCAGGAAAAAGAAACCCGAATTTAGGTTTGGTTCAACAGGTTATAAGTACAAATTTCGTTTACAGCTTTATATCTTGTTGATCGCCACATGAACTCAGATTTTGGAGAAAACCATAGAGAGGGAAAGAGAGGATTTAAAGAAAGGAGGATAGCAGGTTAAGAAGGTATAAAGCTCGACGGACATAATGAAGCTTATTCAGAAAATTAAATCGGTATGATCCCTTTTGCAAAGTTGTCAATGGCCTTTCAATGATTCTTTTATTTTTGTAGCTTAATGACGTTAACATAAACAACGAGTGTAGCTGAACTAGAATCTAGCTTTCTACTTTTATCATTGTGGTGTTTCTATAAAAGATCCAGTTTACGTCATTTCCTATCAGTATTAACAAGTTACCTATATGACTTGCATTCATTACCTTTTGACGAGTAATATTAAAAGATCCAGTTATTGTCATATATGTGAAATTTATTCTGTGAGATATCTAAAAACAAAACTAACTTCAAAAAATTATATATGAGCATACAGTAATGGAGCTTATTTGGAAAATTAAATCACTGTGAACCACTCTGCATGCTCGGCAAATACCTTTCAGTAGTAATATTTATTTTTGTATGATATTTAGTCCTATTTCACTTTTATAGATTATGTAAGATTAATTTTTTGTTGCATCCCTTAATGTATGAAATCATGTCTCATTGAACTATAAACCTTCTTTTTGTTGTTTAAGTCAATACTGTCAATTCATATCTGTATTAAT